>PYXC01002026.1:192500-207500 GCA_015244755.2 Tenualosa ilisha
GCTCCTCTCCCCTCCTTGGAATGAGAATGTGTCTGAGTGGTGTGTGGTGAGGACATGGGGTAAGTGGACCCATTAAGCCTAATTTCAAGTTTTACAAAAAGATCAAATATATTTTGTTCCACTCATTAACTTAATCAATACAGCAGTTTGTTAAGTCCACATGTTTTTCATTTCAAATCTCATCACATACCATAAGCTCATTTGCATGCAGTGTCAAGGTAAGTCACAAAAGTTTGGTGTTTTGAGACTCCTCAAATTTCATAATTATTTCAGTTTTTAGCCAGAATTTTATTTAACATATGGAACATGAGAGGTGAATGATTTGGTATTTGTATATTAAAAATAATATATAATATATAATATATCAAGACATAAAACAGTCATTTTCAGCTATTTTTCTACAATCAGAAAGATGACTTTTATGCGCTGCTGCACAGAGCTGATCTGACAGTTAAACCACAAGCCTTGTTGAGTGACACACTGGCAAAATTGAAACATGTCAGGTGTGTGTGATGAATGTTTTGTAAAGACATGTCAGGTGTGTGTGATGAATGTTTTGTAACTGATATGACATGAATCTACACATGAACACATCTTTGATCCCTCTGGAGATCAAATGTTTTTCAAAAATTTGCTAGAAAGTGCCACAAACTACAGCCAGCATAAGCCAACTCTGACAAAGAATAATTTCATATTCATAAATGTATGTATGTATGTAATGTAATAATAATTTTTACATTTAGTTCAGATTATATTTTGGCTTTATGCAACATTCTGTAAATATGTCTTTAACCTGGAGAGAAATATGCTGTCATTTTCAACCACTACTAAGCAAGGCACCACTATGCCCCATGTAAGCCCACTACTAAGCAAGGCACCACTATGCCCCATGTAAGCCCACTACTAAGCAAGGCACCACTATGCCCCATGTAAGCCCACTACTAAGCAAGGCACCACTATGCCCCATGTAAGCCCACTTCAAAGGATTTCGATTAGGATTTTCCCCCTGTAACCAGTTACATAAACTCTTGTGCACAAGTGTTGATAACAATTACTTTTGTTCTTTCAACCTGTTTTAAACCTTTCATCCTAATTTACCACTAGAAAAACAGGCATCCGTCCATTATGGACCAAAGCTGCTTGCATCTTTATATCTAATGACACAGCAGGCAACAGCTGAGTCCATATCAGTTACTCTGTTAGAGAAGGGCAACTAAAAGAAAAACAACATGCATATCTTGTTTAACACAAGAGGAACGTCGGGATACACAGTTGTGACTTTCTAATCAAATACTAATCAAAGATTCTTAGGTTGTGGGTCCACTGATAAACAGCACGGATCTTATCTTATCTTAACATCAACATGTAGGTTTCGTTTGCAGTGAGAAATACCCTGCTGACAATCTGAACATAAACATGAACTTCACTTAGACTGAATCTGAACAGATCATCCTCAGTCAAAGCACCATTTGTAGGTGTGCAAGTTAGGCCAGCAAAGTTTTGGCTTTGTCTGATGAAATGAATGAAGAAATAAACAATTTAAGAAAAATTGAAAGAAAATGAAATAGAAATGAAACAGAAATAAAGACGGGACAACTGTGAGGATTTTGTGGGTCAGTCAGGGGGCAGCTGTGTCTGGGCCTGTGGGTCCCATATTAAAGAGGGTTAGGACTTCACCTGAGCACACCAAGATCCAGTCAAAAGTAATTTTCTATTTTTTTCAAAAAAATCTATTTAACATGTTACATTACCGCATTGCTGTTTTTTCATACTTGTAAAGCAATAATTTGTTATATTTTATTTAAAAAAGCACAATTAGGCACAATTAAGCCCATGCCAGGCTTTTCACATATTTTATAAAATATCTTTATTATAGCTTTTAAAATCTATAAGGATGAATGCACACATGTAAAATGCGAGATTAATCCTGCAGTTTAACCAGATATCTCCCCTGCAAACCATGCCAATACAGATGAAAAACATCCAAGCTTAGATTCTGGTGGGCTTAATGGGTGCACTTATCCTTGCAGTGCCATGTGGGCGGGGCAGAGATTATGTGCAGTGTGAGTGAAGAGATTACCAATGGCAATGAGGGACACCAGTGATTGGCAGTTAACCGTCAGTGTTGCCACATGGAGACACACCTCTTGTCTCCCTGTACGAGGCAACTAGTGAAAGTTTCACACTTCTTGCAAGAAAGAGATCTAGAAGTTCAAAAAGTGACCTATAAATCTTTGTGAAAGTCGAAACAAAAGCCGAGTGAGTGACCTGTCAGCACTAGAAGCGTGTGCACATGTGCACCATCACACAGACAGCACAGCTTTGCAGAGTCAAGTAAACAAGCTGGAAACCTTGGCAACCAGCACCTGAAAAACACACAAGCTGCAGCGAAGTAGAGAGATAGCGACAGGTGAGTAATCCACACACACACACACACACACACACACACACAACAGGGGGAGAGAGATGGTGACGAGTCAGTAATTGGGGGGGGGGCTTATGGAGAAGTGAGACCTGGTGAGTCATCTTGGAGATCCCAGCAACACAACATACTAATGGTGACGCACAGCACAACACAACACACACACATACAGCACAACACAAACACAACACAACACACACACACAGCACAACACACACACACAGCACAACACAACACACACAAACACAACACAAGGAGCTTCCCCTCACACATATACACACAGACACACACACACACACACACACACAACACAAGGAGCTTCCCCTCACACATATACACACACACACACACACACACACAACACAAACACAAACACAAACACAAACACACACTATAGTGAGATGAATATGCCCCCTGATAAGAGTGCCCTCCTGGAGCTTACATCACATACTTTCTCACACCAAAGGGCTTTCCCACACACACACACACAATCACACACGGGATTCCTCCCTGTGGTCAAAGTCCAGTGAAGTGAACAGGTGGCACAGCGCCTGTTATGGAGTTTGACCAGCAGTTTTGACTCACTCTTCAACTCGGTCACACACAAACACACACCCACTTACATTCCAGCAGGTCAGCAGAGTGCAATCCTGAGGAGTGTGTGTGTGTGGGGGGGGGGGGGGGGGGAGAGGATTGGGCTGACTTTGACTGGTTAGGGTTTTCCCTCTTCAAGTGCAGAGACATTTATGAGGCCCAAGGAATGCTGACAAACACACACACACCACACACACACACACAGTCCTGATGGCACCATTACCCATCTTCAGGTAGGCATGCTGTTCGCACGCACACACACACGTTTGGATGGCCCTGGCACCCAGATTAACCTGGGGGCAGAAGGGTTCCCCTAGCTGCAGCAGACAGGCATGGAGATGGACCACACACACACACACACACACACACACACACACACACACCAGAGAGGCCTGGACCCCGGGCATGGAGACAGGCAGCACACACACACACACACACACACACACACCAGAGAGGCCTGGACCCCCGGCATGGAGACAGGCATCACACACACACACACACACACACACACACACACCAGAGAGGCCTGGACCCCCGGCATGGAGACAGGCAGCACACACACACACACACGCACACACACACACACACACACACACACACACACACACACACACAGCAATGAGGCCTGGACCCCCGGCATGGAGACAGGCACCACACACACACACACACACACACACACACACACACAGCAAAGAGGCCTGGACACTAGGCATAGAGACTAACAACACACAACTCCTGTCTGTGTGACCGACATCAAGGAGTGAAATCTGCACGACTCAGTCACAACTAATCCACTTCAGAGAACTCACTGCTGGAGAGAACCTTCTCACACACACACACACACACGCTGAGTGTGTGTACTGAGACAGTAGATGTGCTGCAGGCCTGCTGATAGCTGCATTACATCAGCTGTGTTCAGTGGCAATAACACACCTCACACACACACACACACACACACAGACAGACACACACATGCACACACACGCGCACACACGCACACTCACACACACTCACACGCGCGCGCACACGCTCTGCATCAGCTGTTTTTAGAAGCCCACCTCAAATACATGTCCACACACACACACGACATCGGTAGCCACACACCTCCCACAGATATGAGCTGACTTGTGCTTAGAACCGTAGAGTTTCCAAAACAGCCCGACTCTCTGGGCGTGGACCAGGAGGTGCTTTAAGCCACTGAGCCTTTTTCCACCATACTCCACCGACACAACACATCCCAGGCACGCACCACACCCCCACACACACACACACACACACCTCCAGGGGTTAGGGCTCCACTGATAACATCATACATCACCTGAAAAATATGGGGATACCTGCTGAAGCAGCCAGCAGACACCCCACTGATCCCACCACACACACACACACACCACATCCCAACACACACACACACACACACATGTGTGCAGACATGCAGTTAATCACAAACACACACAGACCGCAGATGCACTTAAAGGCAAAGATGCCATCACACACACAAAAACAGATCTGTGGTTACTGCTACCAAAACAAAATGAGACACCCACGGTCAAGCACACATCAACACAAAATGACACACACACAGTCACAAAAAAAACGCAATGCATAAACACACACACCTAGTCTACACCTCCACAGATGAGCTGTTAAACAAGCAATTCCGCCCTTAATCACTGAGCACACCTGCCTACACTCAGATATCTCATTTTGGTCACCTTAACACACCTGCCCAAACTCAACCATGTTCCCCCCACTGCCTTAACACACCTGCCCAAACTCAACCATGTTCCCCCCACTGCCCTTAACACACCTGCCCAAACTCAACCATGTCCCCCCACTGCCCTTAACACACCTGCCCAAACCCAACCATGTTCCCCCCACTGCCCTTAACACACCTGCCTAACCAACCATGCCCCTCACTGCCCTTAACACACCTGCCCAAACCAACCATGTTCCCCCCACTGCCCTTAACACACCTGCCCAACCCAACCATGTTCCCCCACTGCCCTTAACACACCTGCCCAAACCCAACCATGTTCCCCCCACTGCCTTAACACACCTGCCCAAACCCAACCATGTTCCCCCCACTGCCTTAACACACCTGCCCAAACCCAACCATGTTCCCCCACTGCCCTTAACACACCTGCCCAAACCCAACCATGTTCCCCTCACTGCCTTAACACACCTGCCCAAACTAGAAAGCGACGACACTGCAATGCTAGCGGGTGCTTGAGAAACTCCCAGAGGACAAAGAAATAGGAGCGTTCATGTGTGACGCAGCATGTCAAGTAAAACCCAGAAAAAGCGTTGTCATGGAGAAACGAGGTGGTATGAAGGTGTGTGTTGAGCTCTATAGTGTGTGTGCTTTAAGCACGTGTGCGGGGAACACTCCTTACACACTCTGACATGCATCTGGCAGTGGCAACTGGATTAAGCCGCGGCAGGAAGTAGCCGACTGACTCACTTCCTATTGAGCTCACACATCTCTCTCTCTCTCACACACACACACACACACCCCTCTGGAGCCCACTCTTGACCAAAGTGCTGCTCAATCAATGGCAGCTAATATGGCGGTTAGCGGCCCATTGATCAGCATGGAGTGGCTGTTCCAGACATGGGACTCCACACACACACACACACACACACACGCACACACACACACACGTACACACATGTACACACACAGCCACATCCTACCGAGACCAGTGCCAGTACCCCCGTTTTAGTGTGGGGCTGGCCGAAGTGGTCACACACACACACACACACACACGCACGCACGCACACACACAGGGCTGGCTTGGAATGGACACATAGAGTAACTATGAATGCAGACCAAGGCCACTGCTTACTGCACAGTCAGTCAGTCAGTCAGTCATCTCTCCCTCTCCAGTCAGACTCTCCTCTCCTCCTTCCTGAGCTCAATGTGAAGTGGTTGGGCTCATTATCCTGGATTTGCATGTCTGCTACACAAGAGCAGAGAACGCCCCCCCTCTCTTTGACACACACACACACACACACACACACACACACACACACACACACAGAGGGAGACAGGAGACAGTTAAATCCAGGTTGCAAGTGGCTGACAACACCAGGACAAGCATACATTCCAGCTCCAGTCTCCCACCTCCTCTCCCTCCCTCTCCTGCCCCCCTCTCTCCCTCTATTATAATCACATCGAAATTCTCAGAGACAGCAGCAGCAGCAGCTCAGTCAGGCACTGCAGGACTCCACTGGCCCTTAAACAGAGCCATCTCTATCAGGTGGTTCCACTGGCCCTTAAACAGAGCCATCTCTATCAGGTGGTTCCACTGGCCCTTAAACAGAGCCATCTCTATCAGGTGGTTCCACTGGCCCTTAAACAGAGCCATCTCTATCAGGTGGTTTCCACTGGCCCTTAAACAGAGCCATCTCTATCAGGTGGATCCAGTGGCCCTTAAACAGAGCCATCTCTATCAGGTGGTTCCACTGGCCCTTAAACAGAGCCATCTCTATCAGGTGGTTCCACTGGCCCTTAAACAGAGCCATCTCTATCAGGTGGTTCCACTGGCCCTTAAACAGAGCCATCTCTATCAGGTGGTTCCACTGGCCCTTAAACAGAGCCATCTCTATCAGGTGGTTCTACTGGCCCTTAAACAGAGCCATCTTTATCAGGTGGTTCCTCCCTGGCTGGGGGGGGGTTAGAGCAGAGTGGTTCCAGCACCAATAAGCCCAAAGCAGTTGAGTTCCCTCCTGGCCATGAGGGGCGCTGAGGTTGAGTTGCCACAGGAGGCCTCCTCTCTCACACAAAGACTTAAGCTGGCCAGCTGGTGGGGATGAACACACACTCACACAGGTATACATGACATGTAGACCACATACACACACACCAGACATGTAGACCACATACACACACACCAGACATGTAGACCACATACACACACACCAGACATGTAGACCACATACACACACACCAGACATGTAGACTACATTCACACACACCAGACATGTAGACTACATTCACACAAGAGGCTTTCACTATATTTTCTCTCTGTCAGGCCCGGGCGCGTGCGTGTACACACACACACACACACAGGCACAGAGGCACGCACACACACACAGACGCACAGAGACAGACACACACACACACACACACACACAAACACACACACACACACACATCTTGCTTGTTTGCACACAGATTGCCCTTGATTCATTTCACTGACTTGTGCCCTCTCTCACACACAAACCTCTTGCACAGGAAGGTCAGCAACACTAAAAACAAACACTGGGCCCTTCTGACCTCAATTTGGCTTCCAATAAATATTTCCATGATGGGCTACCAGGCCTCCTCTCAGAAGACAACCCATACCCCTTCACCACCACCAGCACGTGTGTGCCTCTGTGTGTGTGTGTGTGTGTGTGTGCATGCCTCTGTGTGTGAGTGTGTGAGTGTGTGCCTCTGTGTGTGTGTGTGTGTGCGTGCCTCTGTGTGTGAGTGTGTGTGTGTGTGTGTGCGTGCCTCTGTGTGTGTGTGTGTGTGTGTGTGTGTGTGTGTGTGTGTGTGCATGTGCCTCTGTGTGTGTGTTTGTGTGTGTATGCCTGTGCCTCTGTGTGTGTGTGTGTGTGTGTGTGTGTGTGTGTGTGTGTGTGTGTGTGTGTGTGCCTCTGTGTGTGTGTGTGCGCGCGCGCTTTCCATCACATCTCCCTACTGCACAATTTCAATCGGCCACTTGCTCTTTTGAATCTGGACATAAGACATTATAGGTCAATAAACAACCCCCCCACACACACACTGTGGGCCAAATCAGGTCAGAGTGCACCCCTCTACCTCTTATTGAAACCAACTTTGTTTGCATGCTCTGGCCATGCTGACCGTAAATGTGAATGTTAACAGTGAAAATTATGGGATGCACTACCTGTTTCAGCCATGCCCATTGAAACCATTGTTTTCAGAGCCATTTAATTCCATTGAAAGGCAAAATGCTTCATCTGTCTCCACAGGTTTGTCAATCAAGAGTACATCCACAGGTTAAACAGTGTAAAACACATACTTTCTGAAAGCCTCTGATCCTTTGATGTGATCTAACACACACTGAGACCTCCTCTATCCCATGGACTATCCATTTCTACAGTATTTCAATGGAATTAAACGGCTATCCCTCACACACATACTATCTCTCTCTATCACACACACACACACACACACACACTTTGAGGTGCTGCAGCGGGGATCCCCCATCCTCACACCCAGCTATCGCTTCACAATCTGCTACGAATTCCCCTTCAAACCTGCGCACGCACACACACACACACACACACACACACAAACACTCTCTCTCTCTCTCTCGTGCATGTGGTTTGCTTTGCAGTTTAATTTCTTGAAAGTTCCTTGAAACACCTGATGTCAACACTGAACTACACTGATGTCAACACTGTGAACTACACTGATGTCAACACTGAACTACACTGATGTCAACACTGTGAACTACACTGATGTCAACACTGTGAACTACACTGATGTCAACACTGTGAACTACACTGATGTCAACAGTGTGAACTACACTGATGTCAACACTGTGAACTACACTGATGTCAACACTGATGTCAACACTGAACTACACTGATGTCAACACTGTGAACTACACTGATGTTAACACTGAACTACACTGAAGTCAACACTGTGAACTACACTGATGTTAACACTGAACTACACTGAAGTCAACACTGTGAACTACACTGATGTCAACACTGTGAACTACACTGATGTAACACTGATGTCAACACTGAACTACACTGATGTCAACACTGTGAACTACACTGATGTCAACACTGTGAACTACACTGACCTACACTGATGTCAACACTGTGAACTACACTGATGTCAACACTGAACTACACTGAACTACACTGATGTCAACACTGTGAACTACACTGATGTCAACACTGTGAACTACACTGATGTCAACACTGAACTACACTGAACTACACTGATGTCAACACTGTGAACTACACTGATGTCAACACTGTGAACTACACTGATGTCAACACTGAACTACACTGATGTCAACACTGTGAACTACACTGATGTCAACACTGTGAACTACACTGATGTCAACAGTGTGAACTACACTGATGTCAACAGTGTGAACTACACTGATGTCAACACTGTGAACTACACTGATGTCAACACTGATGTCAACACTGAACTACACTGATGTCAACACTGTGAACTACACTGATGTTAACACTGAACTACACTGAAGTCAACACTGTGAACTACACTGATGTTAACACTGAACTACACTGAAGTCAACACTATGAACTACACTGATGTCAACACTGTGAACTACACTGATGTCAACACTGTGAACTACACTGATGTCAACACTGATGTCAACACTGAACTACACTGATGTCAACACTGTGAACTACACTGATGTCAACACTGAACTACACTGAACTACACTGATGTCAACACTGTGAACTACACTGATGTCAACACTGTGAACTACACTGATGTCAACACTGAACTACACTGAACTACACTGATGTCAACACTGTGAACTACACTGATGTGGTTCTGATTTCTGCTTTGATTAGGCAACACCACACTGGAGCAGCAACTACTGGAGCCAATGTGATGGCAGCTTAACTCTCTAACCCTGGGCCTGTATGTGTGTGTGTGTGTGTGTGTGTGTGTGTGTGTGTGTAACCATGGGCCTTAGACATCTGCCAGAATATCTGGTCACAGCCTTAAATCTTTAGTATGTGTGTATGTGTGTCATTCCAGATGTCCCATTTGCAAAAGAGATGGGGTGTGTGTGTGACTCAGTGAGGCCAACCTCGCAATTCACAGTGTCAGGCACCCAGGGCCCAGCCACTCTAAAGCCACATTGATCTAGCTCTACGCACGCACACGCGCACACACACACACACACACACACACACCACATTCTTCTACACTTTTCTTAATTCCATTATGGGCCTGCTGGCACCGTCCCTGTGTCCAGAGGAGTCAGGCGTTTGTGGTGAAGGGGGAGTGAAAGAGCGTTGAATACCCCCCCCCCCCCCCCCACACACACACACACACAGCACCATCAGCCTGCCTGGCGGAAATATGACTCATTACAGGAACATGAGACTCACATTCACTCACACACACACAGCGCAGACTCACTAAAAGGCACCAAAGATGACAGCAGAGAGAGCACACACACACACATGCACGCACGCACACACGCACGCCAACACGCACACACTGAGTGAAGGGAGAGAGACCAAGCATGTCTGTGCTATACAGTGTGTGTGTGTGTGTGTGTGTGTGTGTGTGTGTGTCTGGAGCGAGTGAGGGAGTGTCTGTGTCCGTGTCTGAGTCTGTGTCTTTTGGTGGCGTGTGTGAGTGTCTGTGGTGTGTCTGTGTGCATGTGCATTTCAGTGGTGTGTGTGTGTCTGCTTGTGGTGCGTGTAAGTGTGTGTGTGCGTTTGTGCATGTGTGTGTGTGAGGTGGGAAATCCCTGGCAGTGTGTGTTGTGAGAGAGCAGAGACCCCCCAGTCCCCAGGGCACTGATGGGGCTGCAGGGAAGGAGGCTATGAGTCACCAACACAGCACAACTGAACACACACACACACACACACACACACACACACACACAGCCAGCTCAAACAGCTCGAACAGAACTGCATCACACACACACAGACACATCTAAAGCAGAACCTCATCAAAACACATGGCTGAAACAGAGGCAGACAACCACACACACACACACGCACACGCACACACACCACAGACAGAGGGAGCTACGTACCCATCTGCCCCTGTGTCGGGCAACTGGAGCACAATCAGTCAGCTGATTCAATTAACTCATCACTACTCTTGACGCCACACACACACACACACCAATGATCACCTCTGCGTCTCTATGCCACACACACACGCCAATGATCACCTCTCCGTCTCTACGCCACACACACAAATGCAGTCCGGAAAGAGTTGCCTCCACCAAGGAGGTTATGTTTTTGCTGGTGTTTGTTTGTTTGTGTACAAAATAACTCAAAAAGTACTCCATGGTGATACTCCATGGTGATCCAGAACACATCTGGAATTTGTATAGTGTCTGTGACCCCATATTGCCTTGGCGCTCTCTGAGTGCTTTTCTAATTTAATTGTGTAACCATTATTATATTAATTGTTTTAATAAAGTAAAAACATCATTATTATTATAATAATTGTTTCATTATCATTATATTTGTTTCTAAGCTCAAATTGTCAGAAATCTATTCATATAGGCCTACAGCAGGTAACCGGATGACATTTTGGTTGCTGGCCCTTTAAATGGACACGTTCAGGCGATACGAGGCTTTATGTGCAATTCCAAATGCTAAAATGGGCTCTCACATGTTGGTGCACAGGGCCTGAATTTCACTTTTCCAAACCAGGGGGATTTCCACCCTACACTGGGGGATCCTACTTGAGCTTCAGCTTTAGTCAAGGGTCAACGACAACCAATATGGATTAGATGATTAGACTAGATTCATTTGATAAGATTAGATGTTTAGATTCATTTAATAAGATTAGATGTCTTGTCTGCCATGTGCATGTGGTAACATGCATGAATGCACTGTATGAGTGTGCATGTGTCTGACATACACAGGGAGAGGGACAGAGAGAAACAAAAGACCTTTAGATATTTAGGGTGTGTATGTATGTGACTAATCATGTGTACTTTATATTAAGAGCAACACTATTTTGATATTTCAGTACAAACTATATAATTGTCTCATGTGTGCCCATACTTGCTGAATTATTTGAAAGATTGGTAAGACAGTAGCCAAATTGGATAGCATCATAGCAACAGAACCTGGTTGGACTGTTTTCCACTTTCTATTTCAATAACCTAAGCCCCACAAAGGCAGACCGCAGAGAACCGGTGCAGCCTACAGACCGCAGGCTAGAACAGCCTAGAACCCAGTGTCTGTATCCTACTATACTCTGAACATGTTTCATCATTAGAACCAAGGACACCACTAAGTGTTTCCTCAGGGTTCTACTCAGTCACTATTTGGTTGAGTTCATTCATTACTGTTGGACTGGGAATAAAAGGAAAAACACCTGTTCTGGGGAACTATTCATTCAAATGAACTGAATTCATCATTTTCAGATGGAGTGGTGATTGCATGCAGAAGTGTCCACTGGCTCTCATGGTCTGTGCTGTGCAAGTGTGAGAGGGCCTGTACCTCCGGTGCTTGGGCCCCAGTTAGCCTAACTAGAAAACAGTAGCGTGTCAGAGTAAACTCTCTGATTTGCTGTAAAAAGCTGTTGCATCGCAATCACCCACAACTGATTAGTGGCTATGATGCCTTCTAGTTTACATAACCTGGTGAACTTGGCTTGTCATGTTTATGTTAATTCTGGCAAAACATCTCTGTCAAATCTATGACTGCATGAGACAAACTGTTGGGGAATTAACCTGAGACGTCAAGTTTAGCATTTGTTTTGGCTGGAGAAAATCACCTTACATCTATTATATACATCTATTTTAGTGATAATTTTATCAGACTTGTGAACTTAGTGACCAAGATCAATTCAATGCAGCCTGCTGTATCTGCTGGCTGTTCTAGTGTAGAGTGAGCCTCATTGTATTTAATCTATCAAAGAAATAGGAATTCATCGAACGGTAACGTTAGCCGTTAGCCTCCCTAACAGATGACTGCGTGGCAGTAATAACCCAAAAGACTGTGGGAAAAAGTACTGGACCAGCGAAAAGAGCGCTTTACAACTCTGACTAGTAAACACGAGCTAGCTCGCAGATACACTGATAGGTTAACGTTTAGCTTCTACCATTACAACTAACTTCACTGATAATCTCAGTTTTCCATCTGTCTCCCATCTAATCTACCATTACGACTAACTTCACTGATAATCTCAGTATTCCATATGTCTCCCATCCCTTCTACCATTACGACTAACTTCACTGATAATCTCAGTATTCCATATGTCTCCCATCCCTTCTACCATTACGACTAACTTCACTGATAATCTCAGTATTCCATATGTCTCCCATCTATTCTACCATTACGACTAACTTCACTGATAATCTCAGTTTTCCATATGTCTCCCATCTATTCTACCATTACGACTAACTTCACTGATAATCTCAGTATTCCATATGTCTCCCATCTATTCTACCATTACGACTAACTTCACTGATAATCTCAGTATTCCATATGTCTCCCATCTATTCTACCATTACGACTAACTTCACTGATAATCTCAGTATTCCATATGTCTCCCATCTATTCTACCATTACGACTAACTTCACTGATAATCTCAGTATTCCATATGTCTCCCATCTATTCTACCATTACGACTAACTTCACTGATAATCTCAGTTTTCCATATGTCTCCCATCTATTCTACCATTACGACTAACTTCACTGATAATCTCAGTTTTCCATATGTCTCCTAGACTTTTTGGAAATCTGAGAAACACTTTTGCAAAGAAGCTAATAACCTGACGTGAGGAAGAGGCAGAGTGGAGGCGGAGTCAGGTAGTGTAGGCGGGGTCATGAGAGTGCAGGCGGGGTCTGTGGGTGTGGGCGGGGTCAGGGGAGAGTAGGCGGGGCCGGAAAGGTTGGCGCTGATACTGCAGCTGTGCATTTTTATTCTGTCATTCCCCCTTGATGTTTCTTTTTGCACAGGAGGACCAAGGAGAACAAATACTAAGCTTTGATTGGTCTGAACTTAACTTACTGAACAGCAGGCTAGACACTCTCCACACTGTAGTACAGTAAACATACACACACACACATGCACGCACCAATTATCAAGCATGTATACAGTACAGGCCCACATTGAGTTGGCTAGTGTTCCCCTCTGTACTACAGTAGCCACACAGACACACAGCTGATTCAGTCAGGACAAGAGACAACATTGCACAAACCAACATGGATCTACTAAGGCCATATTTGCCCTTCTCCACCCCCCTCCAATTCAATTCAATTCAGTTCAGAACTTAATCTCTCTCTCACACACACACACATTCATTCACAGCACTGCTGTAACCTTCCACATACACACACTGTGCTGCTGTAACCTTCTACACACATACATACACACACACACACACACACTTCAATTTAGCAGAACTATGAAACAGTCCTCCAAGTTTGCCTGTTGTACAGTAAAGTGTGTTCACGTTTTGTGTGTGGACGTGTGTGTGTGTATGTGTGTGTGTGTGTGTGTAGAAGGCTACAGCAGTGCTAGAGTGTATGAATAAGACATGAAAGTGCAGTGCTGGGTGGAAGCACACCCATCCCAAGGGTCCAGGAAGGGTGCTTTACTCGTCTGAAAAAAGAAATATAAACCACACACACGCACACACACAAAGATACCCTCACACACACAAACACACACAGTCACACAAAGACTCACTACATAAACAGACACACACACACACACACGGCTCCAGCGAGGGCTTCTTTAAAAATTCATTCATTTACAGCAGAAATAGATTAAAAGCCCAGCTGAGCAAAAGTCAAAATTTGGCTCCTGAACACCATTAATAATGGAGACGTCTCCATGCAGCCCACAGGCCTACACACACACACACACACATACACACACACACGCCTCTGTGCACGCGCACACACACGCACGCCTCTGTGCACGCGCACACACACACACACACGCACGCTTCTGTGTGCGCACACGCATACACACGCGCGTGCAGGCCTCCAGGAAAGCTGTTGGCTACGCTGCCTTTTTCTCCCTCACACACACACACTTAGTCATACACCACACACACACATCCTTACAGAGGCAAAAAGCCAGACACACACACACAAACATCTAAAGTCAAGCATGCATGATGAGCATCAACACCCATTATTAACTTACCCATATTCTCTCCAGCTTTGGACTTATAGCAGAGCCCTCGCAGGACAGAACTCTAACCCCAACACCCACAGTTACTACACGTTTTACCACTTTTATATCAGAACT
>PYXC01002026.1:212500-224894 GCA_015244755.2 Tenualosa ilisha
AAAAGGGGGCGTCGCTGGCGTCGGTTTTGTTGGCATGTCAATGACTGGAATAAATAAATAACTACACCGACACCACAGCACCACGCCTCTACACACGAACCGTGCGAGCATATTCGTCAACACTAATTACAGAATTCATTATCATGTTTTCTGTTAAGGGTGAAGAACAGGGTGAATCCCACCAAGCCAATGGGCATTAAACTGACAGACAGCAGGGCGCATTCCGCCAGCTGATGACGAGACGGTGTCTATTCTTGCAGTAGCTACCCGACTATAGCTAACGTTAGCAGCGGCCAATATCGCAGACAAAACACCACCAAACACCCTTATATTCCACCAAGTCTGTCATTTGAGCAACATTGTCCTAACACAACTGAACAGGGTTTAACTTTACAGTGCTGGTTTAACACCGGGAAACTGACAGATACGAGCAAGGCAGTGAAAATGGCAAGCTAGCAGTCTTCGTGCGAGCTGGCGACCTAACTTAATTAGGGTGTGCAAACGTTAATGTTAGCTCCGGGTTTTCACCACCAGGGCATATTCGGTGTATTGCTTCTCTTGTTGAAATAATACTGGCATTACATTATTTCGTGACACAGACATCGTCGAAGAAAATAGCCAGACAGCCAGGTAAGGTTACCTAGCTACCTAGTTACCAGTGGCACAAAGCGTGAGCTAAAAGGTGTACAGGGGCTGGCTAGGAACGTTAACGTTAAGCAACTGTCAAATACAACGCACTCACCATTAGTTGCAAACGTTAACGTTAGCTCAGACACAAATTGACTATTACATTTCGATAATAAAAGTTAATGTGAAAATTAACAAACAATTGCCATAAGCAGTAATATTACAACACTCGAATAAAAGACAGCTGTCTAACTCAGACACCAAATCATCGACATATGCTTCCACCTATCAATACGACAATATCATTTAGCTCGCCTGCTAACGTTAGGTTTGCTGGCTACCTTAACTCACGCTGGTCAGCAATCATTCATGCTTATAGTCAACGTAATTCAGGTTTTACCGCAAACCTCAGAACGTGCTAAGTTGTCTGGAAAAAGGCCACTCGTGTAACGTTAGCGCACAGGACTTGTAAATTACCAGTGGGCTAATGTTAGCTAGACGTGTAACATTCGGCAGCTAACTGTAAAATAGTTGTCTCGCAAGCTCAGGTAAGTTAACTGATTCTTTGGGTGAAACGATTACGTTGACGTTACCTGTGGTGTCCCCATCTGCCCTACTCTGAAACTCTTGAGGCCTGTCATACATTCAATCCCCAACACTTTAGTAAGACCCTCCTCCGCCTGAAAGTCGTCCATTTCACGGCCCTCACCAACTTCAATCCCCCTGAACGCTAACGTTACACTTACCCTGGCTGTGTCAACTGGCACTCTTGCTGTTCGGGATCAGTCCAGGTAGAGTTAGATTAGACGGCCCTCTCCTTTCTTCTGTTAAACGACGAAAAAGTTCCCTTTCTTTCAGTTTAGGACTCTCAGTCGTCTGTTTGTGGTGGGCTCCAGTCGGTGTCCCCTGACCGGTGTGTCCGTGGCGTCCCTCGGCTTCTCCGCCTTTCCAGTTCGCCTTTCTCTCACCATCCAGCATCCGGGAACTGCGCGCCTATTCAGCGCTGCTCTCAAAATCCGGAACTACTTTGAGCATTAGCCGGAGAACGACGCATTGATAGTCTGATTGTATCAAGCAGCGCATCAGTTTACAGCGACACAGCAACATTAACTAGTGCCATCATACATTCACCATAGCATCATCATAGGCTAATTTTTTTTTTTAAAGGCTTAACAAATTCACCTGCATTTCACCCAGATAATAATAATATCATTAATAATAATAATAATAATAATGTAGTAAGGTAGTAATAATAATAATAATAATAATAATAATAATAATAAGGTGGTATAATCATTTACTTTTTCATTCAGGCAAGCGATTTTGTAGTTAAATGGCCAAAACAGAGAGCCTAAGAACTAAGCCTAAAGAACTCATTTCCTTAGGCCATAAGACTCCTCAGCATGGCCATGGCTGCCAGTCTGAAAGCTGTAGCCTAACTTTTGTGTTATCCTCCACTGCCCATATTAGTCATTTTTTATCCAGTCTACATTTCACTGCAGCTGGTAGACAAACCCACAAATTCCCAGCTGCTAGCATGCTAGCCAGGTTCCTTAGCCACTCTGCTACCACCGCCCATCATCTGACCCAGTATCCAACTCTATTCGGATTTTTGTAGGGTTTTGTGAACACACCAAATCAGTTTTTTTTTCCGTTTGAGATTTGTCACTTCTGTCGGTCCCAAGGTTGGTGTGTATGACTGTGCGCTGGGTGTCATAAATCAATAATCTGCATGTGGATCAATGACTCTGTCAACAGCGTTCTCCTGTCCACTGAAACACTGCTGGGGCCTGAGGCCTCATACTCATATATATGCACAGTGCATTAGTGTGTTCACACAAGAAACTGTCTCCTGTGTGAACCGGCTGCCCAGCTCTCCTTTAAAGTCTATGAAGACCATGTCATACTGCGCACAGCACACATGTAAAAACAGAGCTTCTGTCAGTTTCTAGCAGGCAGTGTAGGAGCTGTGCGGTGGGCATTGTCTAATCTGTCTACATGCACCGCGTCTGTCTGCACCGCGTACATACTGCACATGCACAGACTGCAGTGTGAATGAGGCGTGAGACCGAATCCAGAACCAGAAAGTGTAAAGGCTGTGTGAATGAGGCGTGAGACCGAATCCAGAACCAGAAAGTGTAAAGGCTGTGTGAATGAGGTGTGAGACCGAATCCAGAACCAGAAAGTGTAAAGGCTGTGTGAATGAAGTGTGAGACCGAATCCAGAGCCAGAAAGTGTAAAGGCTGTGTGAATGAGGCGTGAGACCGAATCCAGAGCCAGAAAGTGTAAAGGCTGTGATGAATGAAGTGAGCAAGAGGGCTGTGTGGTCAGTGGGGGTAACAACAGTGTGTGAGTGTGTGTGTGTGTGTGTGTGTGTGTGTGTGTGTGTGTGTGTGTGTGTGTGTGTATGTATGTGTGTGTATGTGTGAGTGTGTGTGTGTGTGTTGCGAGGGCTGTGTGGTCGGTGGGGGTAACAACAGTGTGTGAGTGTGTGTGTGTGTTGCGAAGGCTGTGTGGTCGGTGGGGGTAACAACAGTGTGTGAGTGTGTGTGTGTGTGTGTTGCGAGGGCTGTGTGGTCAGTAGGGGTAACAATAGTGTGTGAGTGTGTGGGTTAGGGTTAAGGTTAGGGTTGCCAGTTTGTCAGAAAAGAGGTGGGTGGTGTGCATGTTTGGACAGCAGCGTGTAAAGGCAGTGAATCGGGGCAGGGGATGCTGGAGGGGTGCTGGGGCGACAGGGGGTGAGTGTGTGGGTTGGTGGGTTGTGGAGTGGAATGAATGTTTTGAAAGCAGCCAGACTCACGGAGCAGTTATATGGAGTGAGGGGTGCAGTAACATGTAGTAAGGTGTATTATGTGTGGGTGTGTGTGTGGTATAATGTATTGGGATATATGTGTGTGTGTTGAGGCATGGATGTGTGCAATGTCAGTATAGTATGTGTTTAAGTTTTGAATGGCCTGAGGATAGAAACTCCTCCTGAGTCTCTCAGTTCTACCATGTGGCCACCGAGGTGTCCTCTGGTCTCAGCTGTTTGAACAGCCCATTATTTGGATGAGAGTCCTTCAGGAATCTTTTGGGCCCTTCGTACCAGAGATGTTTTGCAGAGCAGGACGAGGAGTTCAGCTGAACATACTACTCTCTGCAGAGTACTACAGTCTCTGGCTGTGGAGTTCCCATTAGGTCATTATGCTACTTGTTAGAACACCTTCCACAGCTGAAATGAAGAAAGCTATCAGGGACTTTAATTTCCCTAGCCGGCAAAGGAAGTGGAGTCGATGTTTGGACTTCTTTAGGTTGTTGGGTCCAAATTCAAATCCCAATCTGATCTTTAGTGGAGTGAAACTGCCACTCATTTAACATTAGATTTTTATGCAGTTCGCAGACACTTTTTTCCAAAGCGATTTACATTTGTCAAATACTTTAGGGACAGTCTCCCTGGGAACCTACAATTTCCAGGCTTCTAGCTTGCTAGCCACATTCCTTAAAGGCATACCAGGCAAGAGTGCAGGAAAACCCCTGTTCTTCACAGCAGGGGTTGGCAACCCCGAGCACATGTGCCACATGCAGAGAGACACTTACTGTCGCACCAGCGATGGTGTGCAGCCCTTGTTCTTGTACATTAGAAAACATTTGGCTGTCACATCTGCTGTTATAGGGCGTGTCCTCTGTAGTGTGACAGATGGCAATGGAGTGGTCAAAACTGAGCTTCCTGTTATGCCAGTCAGCCTGTGGAGCGCATGTCCATGTGTGAGATTTATTCATTTAATGATTCATTTCGAATAGATAGCATGATTCATTTATTTTCTATTTTCAAAGAATGATATTTTGGTGCCGTTTTCTCATTTTTGCATTTTTCTGACTTTGTCAAGAAGAGAGAATAATTGGAAAATAGCAAATGGCAGAAAAGTTGTTTCTGCTCCTGGGCCTCCTTGGGGTGGCAGGGTCGCGCACGCGTCAAATCAAACTGATTGGCTGGTCTGATCTGGCTGTTCAAAGCCACCATGCACACAGAATAAGTTGTCAATGTATGGGGAGCCCCTGTGGTTTGTTGCCAGGTTCTATTTAACCCCTGAATAAAACGATGGCAGATTTCTCCACAGAGAGGAAGGTGTTCTGACTGTAATCACACAGGATGTATTTTGATTGGGATTGGTACACAGCTGTTAAGTTGTTGCAAACGAGCGTGGGCATGTCCCCTGTTATGCTGGCCTGAATCAGGGAGCTGCACAACAGGGCAGACTGACCACAGCATCACAACAGGTGGTCATGGAAGGGAAATGAGGATTTGCTCCTAACTGAACTCTGCTCAGGATGCTACTGGTGCCTCAGATTAGACGCCTATAGGTCTATATGCTGATAGCTTACTCTGACTTCAAGCATGGTTCAAGGTTCAAGCATAGGCCTATTACATGTTTTTGAAATGTTATCAGAGGAGTTAAACACAAACAAACATGGGATACATGTTTAACCAGCATGATTCAACTTCATAATGCCTAGTCTTAGGGCTTAGGGTTTAGGGTTGGTTATGTCTTTGAGATTCACAATTTAATCAAAATTAGTAACCTAATGTATATTGGCTGAACTTTGATGTCCCCACTAAACCCTAAAGCCTGACCCTTCAAAGATTAAAGTGTGAACCTGCCTCATGATTGGCGGATTCATGCCAGTTAAGTCTTTGGACCCTGCAGGGCTTGCGTTTAGGGAGGTCTCTGGGATTGAGCCATTGCCTTTGAGGCGGGAAAAGAGAGGCTGTGTTCAGTAGCCCTATGAGGAGTCAGCCTTGGCATTTTAGGTCCTAAAGTACCTGGATAACCAGTGAAACCCTTTAGTTGCACTGGGTGGATTTTTGGTGGCACTTTGGAGCCTTAAAATATGACACATATTAAATTTGTTTAATCTGGAGCCTAAAACTGAATTTGTGCACATTGCTGCACATTGTTCACCCTGGGACTGGCCTTCCACAAAGACCACAGAGATCCTAACTTTTTGGCAAAACTTTTTAAAAAACTTTTTCATACGTAATAATTATCTCTGCCAATCAATCAATCAATATGCTAATAGACTTACTGTAATTTGTTTTAAATGGATCCCTGCCTAGTAAGACATATTGACCTTATAAGATTGATGTTGGTGTCAGCTACATAAACGTGATGTAAAAACACTCAAAATGTTTTTATTAATTAATATTTTTAAAATTTTATAAAACATTTAGAAAATTCTGTCACTTGTAAACTGCCATTGTTGTAGGAAGTGACATCACCTGATTGAGCCAATCAAGGTCCAAGCTGTGGCTGCACATAAACACCATCAATATCAACCATGTGATGCCATTTTTTACCCAGAAAGCATTGAGCCAATTTCAACCATGTGATGCCATTTTTTACCCAGAAGGCATTGAGCCATAAACCCAATGGCAGATTACAAGCTCTGCAAATGAAAAGATTTTCAAACAGTTTTAATTAGTTTTTTGAGTTTTTAAAATCCTGTTAAATATAGCTGATTCCAACATCATTCTTGTAAGGCCAACGTGTCCCACCAGACAGGAATCCTTTTAATGGCTCTGTAGACATGAGAGTAGACCTACTTAAAATAAATGACGATCAGTCATCTTACATGTTATTGTTATTTAGGTTCAGGGTGCAATACAATTTCTGACTGGGATTCAGTCTGGACTATAGTGAAAGGATGAGGATTTCAAAAATGTTGAACGTACAGCACCCACCAGTGTTAATAAGATGGGTTAAGAAGATAAGTTGGGTCATCCCCTGTTTGGCCATTCACTCACTTCTCCTAAACGTTACATATTTTATCATTCCAAATATTATTATGTTGACATGTGCCTATAGAGAGAGAGTTTAGGGAAGTCAAATTTATTGTGTATGTAAGAGTACTTGTAGCCTAGACATCTAGACGCACCCTTCTGGCTTGTCAGGCTAGTATACTTGGCCAATAAAACTGATTCTGATTCATAGCGCCCCCCAGTGTTAACAAACACGTAGCCCACTGGGTTATCGTTAGACTCCAGAACAGCAGGTGGCAGTACGGTTGCCTTTCATTGCAGCAGAGAGATGAAGTGGGCATAAAGAGAAAACATCCGAAGCGGCTTTGTGCTAACCAGTGCAGTTGATTTATCTCTTGGGCTGAAGTGTCAAAAAAGGACATCAGTAGAGTTACTGGACTTTTGGCAGAGCAGAGGCCCTGTTCCAGGTAACAAGTAAGGTCGCTCTAACGTGGTAACATAAATAGCAAGAACCTTAAAATGCGTTTCAAATAAGTTTAGACGAATCGAAGTTTGCCACTGACTTCCTTATTTATGGTAGGTAACTTAGCATGGTTTGGAAAATAGCATACATTCTCTGACAGGGTCATCTTAACCTTATATAAGCTGCAGGAGTGTAGAGATTTCATACCTGGCGGATGTCACCTGTTAAGACCGAATTCAAAGGTCTAGCGTGTGCGATTCAAGTTCACCTTCAGGTCCATAGGTTCAGGGTCTGTCAACTTTAGCCCACTTCGTCACCAATAACACTGTGTGTAGGTCGAGGCATTCGATTTCACCTTTTTTATCGCATCGTCTTATTTTTTGTTGTGTACAGATCATGGCAGACGCCAAGCCGCCAGCGTCAGACGCAGCCGAGGGTCGTCTGGCGGAGGAGTTCGCCGTACCCTCGCAGGTGGAGGAGCTGAGGGCTCGAATGGCGGAGTTCGCGGAGCGTCACGGGGCAGCTGGACGACGAGTCGTGCTCATCACCTCAGGCGGCACCAAAGTGCCACTGGAGTCCAGAACTGTCCGCTTTCTGGACAACTTCAGCAGCGGCCGAAGGGGCGCTTCCTCGGCCGAGTATTTCTTGGACTCCGGTTACCGCTGTGATCTTCCTCCACCGCCACCGCTCCCTGTACCCCTACACGCGGCTCTACGCAGGCATCAACCTGCTGGACGCGCTCACGGCGGAGCCCGCGGAGGACGAGTCAGCGCGGGTGGTGGTGGACCAGAGCGCTCTGCCCAACATCGCGGCGGTACTGAAGCGTTACCGGGCGGTGAAAGCTGCGGGTCTGCTCCTGCCCGTTGAATTCAGCACCTTGTCCGAGTACCTCCACCTCCTCAAAGCGGCCGCGCAGGCCCTAAGCGGGATAGGTACGTACACTGGGGGGTAGAAATAGGCTTCAGGTTTCCCGTCACAAACATAGCAAAGGATCCATACCAGGCAGTGCAGTTGTAAGCAGTCCTCTCTGCCCTACTGTGCAGGTTTCAAGGCATCATAGCCAAGGGTCTGTAGGAGTACAGTTGCATTTGCAGCCCTGACTTTCTGTTTCTCTGTCCTGTGTTTGCAGGTTCTAAGGCCATGTTTTATCTGGCAGCCGCAGTGTCTGATTTCTACATCCCTGCATCAGAAATGCCAGAGCACAAGATCCAGTCCTCAAACGGACCCCTGCAGGTGAGCTCTGTAGTTGGTGCCTGTGTGTGCGCGTAGGGTATTTTGACCTGATGTGTGTATTATACTGAGTGCTTTGGATTGGTGTGTTATGGTTTGAGTGTGTTGAAGTAGTGTGTGTCTGTGTATTGTAATGTGAGTGTTTTGAGCTGTGTGTGTTGCTGACATCCATCCTATTGTGTGTGTGTGTGAGAACAGATCAGCATGAAGATGGTTCCTAAGATGCTGTCCCCACTGGTGCGTGACTGGGCACCGCAGGCGTTCATCATATCCTTCAAGCTGGAGACAGACCCCAGCATCCTGCTGGACCGGGCGCGCCGGGCGCTGGACACGTACCGGCACCAGGCCGTGGTGGCCAACGTGCTGGACACGCGGCGCGGCTACGTGGTGGTGGTGACGCGGGAGGAGCAGCACGAGCTGCAACTCTCCGACGAGGACGCCCGCAACAACGTGGAGATCGAGGAGCGCATCGTCAGCAACCTGGCCGCCGCACACCAACACTTCCTGCTGCAGAGCTGAGTGGACCAGCGGACGCTCCTCTGCAGACCCAGAACCAGGCGAGGCCCACTGGTGCCAGGGTCTGTGCCCGTGCTGGAGTGGGCATCTTGTGTATGACTGCTCTTCCTCTACTTATGCACTCGGGGCGGACCTCCGGCACGCACCCTATCTGACCACACTCACACACAAACAATCCAATATGGCCACACACCCACACCCTCTTTGGCTACTCACACAATATAATATACCCTATATAGACACAGACAGACACACACTCACACTACATGACTACTCACACACTACAGTACACACACACACACACTATATGGCTGTACCCAAAATGGTTTTTACTGAAACGCTGGTCTGGACTGGAGTGTGTGGCATAAAGCCTGAGGCTGTAATGTTCTCTTTGGGATGTGTCATATAGCCTAAAGTTCTACTGGGTTGTTTTCTCCATGTTGCAGTTCCAGGGTCAGTGAAATGCCGGGGTCATGGAGGTGGGGGGGTCATGTGGTCTTTATTGTGTGAAAACGGTAATAAACATCATTACAGTGGAAAAAAAGGGCTCAGGGGTCACTTGGGCAGTGGCGAGAGAGAGAGAGACATTGTTTCAGTACTGGTTGGCTACTTCAGTTTGATACTCTTCTTAACTCCGGCCCGGATTCCTGACATTTCTCCACTGTAACGGGTTAGCTCCCTTTGGACCTGCTGGACCTGGAACACACACACACACAAGATTTCAGAAAAATATTTTTGACATACTCAGTTTGTCAAGAAGGCTCCACAAACACACACAGCGATGCCATGGGGTAAGAGTATGAAGAAAGGTACAAAGGTTAGGAGTGTGTGTGAGTGCGTGTGTAACATACCTGTCCTTTCCTGCGCATCTGTGCTTTCCTGAACTTCTCTCTGTGTTTGACTCGAGGGTTGCGGTCAATTTTCTTCCGCTTAGGCGTGAGTCCTTTGTTCTTGGCCATCTTTAGAAACACAAAACACCCCAACAGTAAGGCTGAGACTCCAAAGCCATCTTTCAGACCCAGAACACCCCAACAGTAAGGCTGAGACTCCAAAGCCATCTTTCACACCCAGAACACCCCAACAGTAAGGCTGAGACTCCAAAGCCATCTTTCAGACCCAGAACACCCCAACAGTAAGGCTGAGACTCCAAAGCCATCTTTCACACCCAGAACACCCCAACAGTAAGGCTGAGACTCCAAAGCCATCTTTCAGACCCAGAACACCCCAACAGTAAGGCTGAGACTCCAAAGCCATCTTTCAGACCCAGAACACCCCAACAGTAAGGCTGAGACTCCAAAGCCATCTTTCAGACCCAGAACACCCCAACAGTAAGGCTGAGACTCCAAAGCCATCTTTCAGACCCAGAACACCCCAACAGTAAGGCTGAGACTCCAAAGCCATCTTTCAGACGGCTTGATCTTCAGAAGGTTGAGATCTGGCAGGCATCTCACAGCCATGTGCTCAACATCAAAGGAAACCTCCCTGAGAACTGACCCAGCGCCCTGGACAAGCTAGTCCACAATCTTCATTACTTGTTAGTTATGCTGGGGCTGAGGACCGTGTGTGTGTGTGTGTGTGTGTGTGTGTGTGTGTGTGTGTTTGCACGCGCGCACACCTGGTAGGTAATGCCTCTCTTGGCATCTGCATCCAAGCCTTCATCTTCAACCTCATCCTCCGCAGCCCTGGGGGAACAAAAGCAGTTGCAACTAGTGTCAACACTTGCGCACACACACACACACACAGATATACTGGGGCAACTGACTCATGAAACCCACCATACAACACTCAAACACACTGCAGGAGCACAAAGTTCTCTCTCTCACACACACACACACACACACACACACACAGCAAGAGCTCCAGCTCCACACATCTCTATCCCAGCAGGCTGGGCTGGGCTGGGCTGGGCTGCTGTGTGTGTGTGTGTGTGTGTGTTGTTGTGTGGTGTGTGTGTGTGTGTGTGTGTGGTGTTGCAGTACCCACCCTTCGGAGGCAGAGGGCGCTGTGGTGCGGTGCTTGCGTTTCAGTCCCTGCTCCAACCCTCTGTAGAACTCCAGTGCTGCCTCCTCATCCAGGTCTGATTCAGAAGCCTCCGACACGTCCGCTCTCTCGGCCTCTGACTGCTGCACACACGCACACACACACACACACACGCACACACACACGCACGCACACACACACACACACACAGCGAGCTTTGAGAAACACACTTCCAACACCGACAGCACGTTTCTACTCCTCACACACTTCAAGTGATCCAACTGCACTCTACTGCCACACAAACACACTCTACCTTGGTGTGTGTGTGTGTGCCACTATCATCACCAGCAGCCCCCTCCCACATACACACTGCACCCCCCCCCAAACACCCTTTATCCCACCCCTTCCTGAACCCCAGGCCCCCCCTTGTGTGTGTGTGTGTGTGTGTGTGTGTGCATGCATACATGCATGCATGTGTGTCTCTGCCACTCTACCTTGGTGTGTGTGTGTGTGAGAGAGAGAAAGGGAGAGAGACTCTACCTTGGTGTGTGTGTTTGAGCTGCTGGCTTTGGTGGCAGCTGGTTTCTGAGTTCCTGAGAGCAGCTGGCGCAGCTGAGGGGCCAACTGGGCGTCCACTGTAGCCAAGTCATTAATCAGCTGGAGGAGACAGTTAGAAATCAGACACACACACACACACACACACACACACACACACACACACACGGACACTAGGAGCAGTGATTGGGCCTGCGGAGTGGATATGTGTGTGTGTGAGTGACTGACTCATGTTTCTGTAGGTGACCAGTCTCTGGATGACAGGGTGTGTGTGTGTGTGTGTGTGTGAGAGAGAGAGAGACTCATGTTTCTGGAGGAGACCAGTCTCTGGATGACAGTGTGTGTGTGTGTGTGTGTGTGAGAGAGAGAGAGAGAGAGAAAGAGACTCACGTTTCTGTAGGTGACCAGTCTCTGGATGACGGGATGGTTGTGGGCTGGGATGCGCTTGGCCTTCAGGACTAGATAGAAACTGATGTTGGTGCAGTAGCTACACACACACACACACACACACACACACACACACACACACACACACAGTATGTGAACACAGGACATTCTCTAGGCATAGCACATGCAGAGAGGCTCCAGCACATGAGGCCTTGAAACCATCACCTGTGTGTGACCCATCACCTGTGTGTGACCCATCCTGGGAGACCCTACATGCATGCAGAGAGATTCTCAGTGTCTGATGGTGTGCAGCCCTTGTTTTTCTATGTAGCATTAGCAAAGTCTGGCTGTCTCACATGATGTTCAGCAGCCTTACTGACTTTTTTCCACCACATGAGTCCCAGCACAGCAGTTACACCAAAGATCGTTCATCAGTTACCGAGGGCAAAACAGCCTTGGTGGTTCAGGCATTTCAGCAGATCTCTCTTGGATATTCTGGGTAAAGGGGTTGGATATTCTGGGTAAAGGGGTTGGATATTCTGGGTAAAGGGGTTGGATATTCTGGGTAAAGGGGTTGTGTGACTGTTTAAGTTTTTTTGCATTTGTCCAACATCTACCATTGAGGCTGAGCACAAAATGACAAATCAATCAAACATATTTTCACAGGTATTCACAATTCAGGCTTTGAACTGGTTCACAGAACAAAAAACGAACCAAATAATTGCCATTTTGCTGGGAACTATTTTAAAACATGGTCTACAAGAACAGACGACCATCGATTTTTGTCCTTTCAGTGAATGATTTGCTTCTCTGCAGTCATTTGTAAGGGCAGAGAGGACATCATAGGCCCACTGAAGGGCAGGGGACCCAGTTCCTAACTGTTCAAGATGAGAGAAGCA
>PYXC01002027.1:0-36900 GCA_015244755.2 Tenualosa ilisha
GAAACAAGGCAGAAATTGTAAATGGACTGCATTTATATAGCGCTTTTCTGCTCCTACGAGTACTCAAAGCGCTTTACAGAGTATGCCTCACATTCACCCATTCACACACATGCATTCACACATCGGTGGCGGAGGCTACCATGTAAGGTGCCAACCTGCCACCGGGAGCAATTTGGGGTTCAGTATCTTGCTCAAGGACACTTCGATGGGGTTAGGCAGAGAGGAGCTCGAACCTGCAACCCTTCGGTTGCCGAACAGCACCCTTACCACCTGTGCCACCACCGCCCCAACAGAAATCAGGTAGGGCATTATGTAATAGCTCTTACACATACAACCCCAAACAAGTTAATTGAATCTACCATCAAGATAATCAAGATCAAGAAAATTAAGATACTTTAACTAGATTATTATGTCAAAGTTAGTCAATGTTTGTTCTTCACATTGTGTGATAAGTCAAGAATGATTAATGTAATCTATCATTTTCTCTTACCTCAGTGTCTGAAGTTTACAATTCTGACCATTTAGTAATTTGTAGAACTCAGTGAGCAGCTCCACTGCAGAGTCTCCAGGGTCATTTCCTCTCAGGTCCAGCTCTACCAGGTGTGAGGGGTTTGATTTCAGAGCTGAGGCCAGAGCAGCATATCCTTCTCCTGTTATACCACAGTCTGACAGTCTAGAAAGGTGAAAAAAAACATATTACACACCTAAAGATGTTGATGAACTGATTACTGGCACTTAGAGAATCCGAAGTTATGTCACGTGAAACATCATCACGTGATGAAATTTCGGAGAATTTTTTTGGTTTAAAAAGAGTAAAGGTTTCTCTTGGTTCCTTTTCTGTCTTTTAGGAGATCTCTCACCGATTACAACTGTTTCATCAGATATTTCAAAAAATAGCATAACCTCTAATCTCTTTAAACAGATAAATGTATATTGCACAATGTTGATTTCATAAATATCTTACTAAATATCTGAGAGATGCTCTACTCCATAACTTACTCCAGTTTCTCCCATTTACAGTCTGGTTTCTTAAGGAGATTAGAGACGTGCTTCACTCCAGAGTCTCCTAGTTGGTTCTCACTCAGATTCAGTTCTATCAGGTGTGAGGGGTTTGATGTCAGAGCTGAAGTCAGAGCAGCACAGCCTTCTGCTGTTATACTGCTGTCATTAAGCCTTTAGATAAGGGAGGAATATAAATTAGGGTTTTACTTTACAATCATGTGAGTCAAAAGCATTATGGGTTATGGGTTCGCCTTCTTTTCACATACAGCATGACTTCCAGAAGGTCATTTAAAAAAAAAAAAACAAAGTGGTCCAAAAGCTTCCTTACTATACAGCGACACATTACTGATATAAAAGTTTCCACCTTTATTGCATTGACCCCAGAGCACACAAAGGTAACAGGAGTTAATGAGGAGGTAGAATGAAGATAGGAAATGCATTTCCATGTGTATCCATTGCCCATGTATAAACCTCACAGATGAAGACATTTTGCAAAATCAATGTATTAACCTCAGTTAATTATTGCAAAATGATGGTAATGCAGCTAGTATTTCTACAGAATGATATTTTCCAAGTAAATGGAAAAAAAAACATGATGCTCACTTAAGTTTCTTCAGTTTGCAGTGTGAATCCCCTAGTAGAGAACAGAACTGCTGCACTCCTGAGTCTCCAAGTTTCTTCTGGCTCAGATCAAACTCTGTCAGGAGTAAGGGGTTTGTGCCTAAAACTGACTCCAGATAAGTGTTAGCCTTCACTGCTGCATCACTCTTCAACAACCTAGAGACAGAGGAAGAGCACAGGTATATCAGAAGTAATTTTTTTACTTTTTTATTTTTACTTTCACTAAATCCTAGCCTAGAAATCTAAATACTTTTACTCAGCGGATACATCTAGCCACACACCATTGGGGCCTCAGTAGTTGCACATTTTCATTACCCCGGTCTTAAACACCGGCGCCTAGCCCTGGCAATCAATTTCATTAGCTGGAGCACTGGGGATTTTGCTAACAATGCTAGAAAATTCCAAACACTGCTTAGCAACAGTAGCACAAGCTACATCACAAAATGACAAACATTTAACCATGTCATTGAATAGTTAGAAACCATTATCCTTGGATCATGGACAAAGTTTTTAAATATATTGTTTTGTTAAAAATACAAGCTTAACCATTTCCACTGCTAGGCAACCCTAACCAAATGCTACCTGACAGTCTTCAAAATCCTATTTACAGTTATTGTTGCATTCCATTCCATTCCAAAAGTCCCAGTTCAGCCCCGGTTTGGCCCTGCTCTACTTCAGGGCCAACCTGAGGCCATTTGAGCCCCAGGCCCAGTCCACCCGTTATCATGGAAAGCGGAAAAGTCTGAGGCTACACCCAAATGCCATAGGTCCACCATTGGTCTTACTAATAAAATATGAATGAAATCAGCCAAGACATGAAATTAACATGAAATCCCACATCTGTTAATCAAGTTACCATGATTCTAAAAAAGCTGTTTTCAGTGTATTCTTTTCTTCAGTGTATTCTAACTTTCTAACTGCCAGAAGTTGTGGACTATTATTCAATTCACCATTTCAATCAAAGCCTCTCACCTCAGTGTCTGAAGTTTACATTTCTGATGATTTAGTAACTTGTAGAGATCAGTGAGCAGCTCCACTGCAGAGTCTCCAGGGTCGTTTCCTCTTAGGTCCAGCTCTAACAGGTGTGAGGGGTTTGATTTCAGAGCTGAAGCCAAAGCAGCATATCCTTCTCCTGTTATACTACAATGTGAAAGTCTAGAAAGGGGAGAAAATATATTATTGAGCTTAGTTATTCAGTCCTTCATACAGCGTTTGCAGAAAACATGTTGATGAGTTGATTACTGGTTCTTATTAGAGAACCAGAAGTTAGATCGTCCAAAGACATCCTTGTCTGTAACGCACCATAAGACAATACTATTGAAAGTGGCACTGTATAAATATAATTTAATATTTTGCACATATATTTTGTTGTGATGAATTTTCAAAGCAAATGCTCAGATTTTCAATGAGTAAAAGTTTCTCTCTCTACTTGTCTCTGTCCTTTTGAGGATCTCACACATGCAACCAGTGTTTGATCAGAACAAAATAGCATCAAAACTAAACTCTTTGTGGGGATAAATATTTATTGGATACTGTTGATTTACTGAATATCTTACTAAATATTTAGTGGGCTTTTCTCTGTAACTTACACCAGTTTCTCCCATTTACAGTCTGCTTTCTCCAGCAGAGTAGAGATGTGCTTCACTCCTGAGTCTCCTAGATGGTTCCCACTCAGATTCAGCTCTTTCAGTTGTGTGGGATTTGATTTCAGACACAAAGTTACAGTAGCACAGCCTTCTGCTGTTATACCGCTGTTACTAAGCCTGTAGATAAAGGGGGTGGGGTGTCAATGGAATTGCAACTAGTATTAGACCTCTTTTCATCTCCAAAAGTTCATATACAGAACAAAACAAAGTGGCCAAAAAGACTATAGTGCTTCCACTGCATCTAGCAACACCTGTTAATGCTATTATTGCTAGCTATTGCACTGACCCCAGAACACACAAGGGTTACAACTATTGGATCTGGGAGTGTTTTCCAAAAGACTTTCACTGTTCATATAACTGCAATGGCAAAAAGATATACAAAGAGAATTTTAATTTAAGATTAGTAACAATGGCATTATTACATAATAAATAATATGACTAATATTACATTAGAAAATGGTATTAATACATAATAAATCATCTGCTTGTGTGTCACTTCTCACTTCTTGAAACTAGCAATCTCAGGTTCTAGCTCCTTCTCTAGCTTGCGCCACTCCTTCTCCATAGCATTCCATTTAGTATGTCTTTTGTGTCATAGTCCATCTTTGCTCCAACCAAGGAAAGTCAAACACATTCAGTTATCTTTCAGATAATAGGAGAGCACATGAACTCACCTCATTATCTGCAGTTTACAGTGACGATCCTTCAGACCATCACACAGGTGCTTCACTCCAGGGTCGCCTACATTATTTTGACTTAGGTCCAGATTGGTGAGACTAGACAACCTTGAACTCAGGATGCTAGCTAGTGCTGAGCACTCTGTTTCAGTTAGACCACAACCATTTAGCCTAGAAGACAATTAACTTGTCAGAGGAGCCCTAACAATTTCAGTCATAATGCACAGACTTGAGTAAAGATGCCTAGGGATTAAGTGGGGAAAGGTAAGTGATTGATGAAATGTGTAAACTAAATAAGGAGTCAGATTGGTGACGATATGTGATAGGTAATATTTCATCTTCACATTTGTTTGCAGCAGTAAAAATTACTGTGACAGCCTATCCCCTCACATGATCTCTGTCCTATGCTCACCGGCAGCTACACGGGAAATTTTAGGAACAAAGAGAAACAAGTCTAGAAAAATGTCTAATCTGGATATGTTGTATACTATGATTTGTTGTCTCTGGGCAAATTACGATTAAGTTCTACAATGGCAATACGCTGTTGACAGAGACATGGTTCAAACTTTAAATCAAGTTTCTTTAATGTTAAAATCAAAGTAAATTGAACACTAACTTCAGTGTCTCCACTTTGCAGTGGGAATCCCCCAGCAGAGCACAGATGTGCTTCACTCCTGCATCTCCTAGTTTCTTCCTACTCAGATCCATCTCTGTCAGGAGTAAAGGGTTTTTACCTAGTACCTTATTCAGATATTTACAGGCTTCCTCTGCAGCATCACTCTTGAAAAGTCTGTGGAAAAAAAAAGTATTACCCATAACCATGCTGCATTCTTAACCATGCTATGCTACCATGTAACCATCAACCATATTTGTCCTTGGATCACGACAGTAGTCTTAATGAGGCTGAGAAAGGGCTAAAACACTGCACTTAAATACAAAAGTAAACATGTTGACTGTGATCATAGCTCTTCTAGCAATCTCAGGATAGTACCCTAACATTCTCTCACCTCAGTATCTTGGAACGTGGACCCGTAAGAAAATCACAGAACTGAGTCATCAGAAATTTTCCAGGATCATTTCCACTGAGGTCCAACTTTTCCAGCTTTAAATGCTTCAGTTTAAGAGCTGAGGCCAGAGCAGCATATCCATCACTTCCTATATCGCAATCTGACAGACTGAAAAAGAAAACGCGATACATTCATGTATACATAGATATTGTTTACTGATTATTCCATAACTGAGTGGCTGGAGTGAGATCTTAAGTCTGTACACTGTAACGTTTTGCCACTATTTGAGGTATCCTTTTCATCATACAATTAGTTTTGGTATCTCCAAATGAACTTGGAAGTCATCCATGATATGCTCTGTGCAGTTCTGGGTGGAGGGTAAGAAACCACCACAAACTGAAAATAAAAACTTTACTGCATGACACTGCTGACTGTATTGTCATCAAACACCCATTAGTATCTTCTAGTGCCCGTAGGGCTCTGGGAAAACGTTGGAAGGTTTTGCGTGCATTTTGGGTAGCTAGTCCAATAGTTTTACTCCAAAAACTATGTTTGTTGCTTTAATAAAAAAATGGAAGACAAGGCCTAGAAGCTTCCTGATAATATTATTTGTGAAATGGAATATTTCATCATACACACTCTGCCCATTAACTTACAGCAGTCTCTTCAGTTTACAGTGTGGATTCTTCAGTAGAGCATGGAGATGATTTGCCCCTATGTCTCCAAGTCTATTTTCACTCATATCAAGCTCTATCAGGTGTGAGGGGTTTGATTTCAGAGCTGAAGCAAGAATATCACAGCCGTCTCCGGTTACATCGGTGTCAATGAGCCTGGAGGAGAAGAATGAGGGGGTTTTACTTAAACGGTAACACAGATGTTAGTTGAGATGTAGTCGTCATTTCCTCTATTATTCAGTAGACATAATGTGTAAAATCAATATGGTACTCCTAGTCAGGGATATTCCCAAGACTGTAACTCAGACACAGGCCATGCACAGCAGCCACAGCCATGGAGATAACTTTATCAACCTCACTCCTGCTAGTCACATTTGGTTTATTAAATGTGTCATTATTATTTACTTGTACTTTTCATAAGCATGCACTTTTGTTTTCTGCCTCTATTTGACAGGACAGGGACAGGAAACACAGAGACCCAAATTTGGCCTGTGCACTGCTGCATTTGCCACAGCTCCTCCACTGGAGCTGAGCTCAGGGATGTAATACTGCACATGGCAGACATGGACTCACCGCAGGATCTGCAGTTTACACTGTGGGTTTCCCAGTCCAGCAGACAGCTGCTTCACTCCAAAGTCCATCAGCGCATTGTGACTAAGGTCAAGTTCTGTCAGACTACACAGGTCTGATCGGAGAATTGGGACTAGAGCTGAACAACTGGCCTCAGTCAGAACACAAGAGCTCACTCTGGAAGAACAAGAATAAAAACTGTGCATGTCAAAACTGTAGCTAAAACACTACATGTTTATAGACATACCCAGACACATATGTGGGTGTGTGTGTGTGTATGTTTATACAACTGCAAATGTCCTATTGTGATGTGCTATTTAGAACATGTATTATTTTCAGATAACCGCACACCTATGAAGCAGTTCCACTTCTCTGGCCATATTACACTTGCATATCACTGCGCCCAACTCGATGTGAAGTTTAAATAACACACGTTAACTCAGGGTTACAATTTAGCAGCCTGACCGAACGTGCAATATTAACCGATATACCCATGCTGTGTCGTTCATTATAGCTTACATATATATATACCATATATTGCCATATTAATATATTGATACTGTCAGGAATCTAAAGTGTAACCATAATTCTAAAGGAATTCTGTCTTACGTCAGTTTCTCCAGTATACACTGATTATTCTTCAATGCATCAGCCAGCTGCTTCACTCCTGACTCCTGTATGTTATTGTTGCTCAGATTCAGTTCCCTTAGAGCAAAACCATTTGATCTGAAAACTCTGGCTAGAGCTGAACAACTCTTCTCTGATAACCCACAGGAAGACAACCTACAATTAAAAAAACACAAATAAAACAAATATGACTGTATCCGACTGGACCAGATACGCTGCAATTGATCCACACCAGCAATATGCTAACAGTATTATCAGTACCTTATTCTTATGGATTTAAAATTTGAGTTGGAAAACAGTATGGGTAAGCAAGCCTCTTTGTCTTACAAATTAATCATTTTGTAATGTTAATAATCCACATTGGTTTGAAGGAGTGTTGACTTTGCCTCCTCCTCAGATTTATTTTACTTTATTTTGTGGACTAGCAATTTTTCCATTCTGGTCCAACAATGTTTTTGTGGATCCAAAACTTTCCAACTTTCCTTTCATTGACCTAAAGCTCAAATCCTGGGAAAAAAACACTGTTAGATTGTTATCCCTCAGCTGTTTGGAGTGCATGTTTAGGCCTAATTGAGTTTGGTAATAAATACATTCCATAATCAAAATTAACATATATAGTTGTATAGTAAACTGAATAAAAAGTAAAATTTTTTACTCAAAAAGCAGAAAAATCTTATTTTTCAGTTGATGAACACAACGGTGTTGACAAAGAACTGTAGAAGGATAAACTGGAGCATTGGAAATGCTTCCCTGTGAAGTTGGGGTTGTATATTCTGGTTATTCATTCAAAAAATATTTTTTTGGAGAAGTCAATCAGTAGAAATGTCAACACCGCCAGCTGCCAAAATCTGATGGAGTTGATCAAAATCTGATGGAGTTGATGCCCAATGGAGTTGACAAGATGACAAAATTGACAAAATTTTTTCATCTTATTCAAGACTTGTACACTGATGTTGTCTTGCTTTTCCTCAGTAGACAAAAGACTCTATAACCTAAACTAAAACGCCAATATTTCTACAATTTTCACAAGTAAGATTATCATAATCGGATGACAGAAGCTGTGACTGCAAACACATCAACATTGTTTGTTTTACAATTCCACCTGTGCTACTTTGCATCCACCAAAAGCAGGAAATGCATAAGAGGCCCTCAGGTATACAGTTTACCATAATTTGAATTAATTCTGATTTATTCAGAATTTAAAAAAAATACTGACGGAGTTGACTAAAAGTGAGGAAAAAGTTTGATAAACACATTTTTATAGAAAATAAAACTTAAAGTTCACTTAATGCAAAATTGGGACATTTTATGGAACCATAAAATTGTTTTGGTTTTACACATTGTACAGAAATAACTGACTCCCGAACAGCTTTTCAGAATGTTGCAGGAGGTTCCATTCACTTTGAATGGGCCTAACCAACGTTCAGAGATCAGTTATTTCTGTATAATCACCACTGCAAAAGTATAATGACCGCTGTCAATGGCAACAGGTTTTTTTTCCTTCAGATTCACATCTGCATATCAAACCGCAAGTAGAGATCATTCACTTATCACAATGGAATTTTGTTGAAAGTGAAAGGAGATGAGCTGCATTCCAAAGAATCTTTGAAATTCAGATTGCGTCGCGAACTATTTGTTTATCCGTGGAAGCCACAAAAGTGTGAAGTTTTCTGTTGTTTTGGCAAGAAGCCATAACAGAGATAATGTATTGTCCAACGGTCATCATAGGAAAATATCTCCCCTCAGGACAAATCAAGACCAGGGTTCTGTTTGTCCTGTCGGGAAATATTTTCCTATAATGACCAGCAGACAATACATTATCCCTTACTTAATTTATGGAATTTATGTAATGGTAGGTATCCCACTATGTTCATTTACATTATTCATATTTTGGAGGCTTTGTTTAACCCTATGAGTTCACTTCTGTTGCCATCATTACTATTACTGAGAGACTAAGAGAAGCTTTTCTTTATATTGCCACCTCAAGTTGAGTTTATGATATGAAATTGAGTGCCGCTGTTACTATTTTATAACCCTTTATAAATGTTTGTCATGCTTCATGGATACTGAGTTTAATGGAGCACTTCAGTCTGCCTAACATACCCAACAGTTGCCAGGTATAAAGATGAAATGTACATTTTTAAGTAACCACATGGAAGTCATGAAGACACTAACTTTAGTTCCTTGTTTTTGCAATGTGAATCTTCCAGCAGGGCAGAGAACAGATTCATTTCTGAGTCTCCTGATATCTTCTTACTCAGATCCAGCTGTGTCAGGAGTAAGGGGTTTCCATCTAGAGCTTTAGTCAGGGAAACAAAGGCTTTCTCTGCAGTATCAGTCTTCAACAACCTACAAAGAGAGGGAGAATATATTGATGTCAATAATCTACTGTACATAAACCAGGCAAAATGGCAGAGAATACAATAAATTGCACACACAACCAGTGTTGGGCAAGTTGCTTCCAAAATACCATACATTATATATTACTTGTTACTGTTGTTTCAAAGTGATTTGTTGCAAAGTAATTTGTGATGAAATAGCTAATCATACTGCATTTTTTTCCTATATTATATTAAGTTTGGCATTATATCCTAACTACTCAGACTAAATTGATCTCTCATATTGCTATGGTACTGTTTGACCTCATCATTACAGCCCTATGCAGTAGTGAGATGCTATTTTGAATAACATAAGGAATGACAACTGTTAAACTCAAGTCAGCGGTCTTCACTTTCACCTTCACCAAGGGCAGTATAAAGGTTGGGTAAATTGTAAATAGCCCTATATTGAACAACACTGCGAAATGTGTAGGCCTATTAGGCTTTTTCCTTCATACTGTAGCTTTCATTGTTAATTGTTAATAGGGGTGGTGGTAGCGTAGTGGTTAAGGAACCTGGCTAGCGTGTAAGTAGCCTGAAAAGTTGTGGGTTCGAATCCCGGCTGCCACCGTTGTGCCCTTGAGCAAGGCACTTAACCCTAAGTTGCTCTAGGGGAGACTGGCCCTGAACAATTGATAGTTGATGAGTTGTAAGTCGCTTTGGATAAAAGCGTCTGCCAAATGCATAAATGTAAATTGTTCATTGTTAATGACTGAATAGACTAGACAGACGTCATCTGTAAAGTTATATCTGCTAAAAGACCGCACACCACACAGAAGTTATTGGAGACTTGGGATGTCTGCTGACAGTGGCGTAACTATCAGTAAGCAGGGACCGCAGGTGCTTACAGGCCCATGGAAATCCAGGGCCTGGCAGTTAATGATCAATCATTGGGCCCTTCTGCACGTCACACAACAAATTTACTCAAAGCCAATTACCTGCTCTAAAGCGCCCAGCTTTCTATGACAAATTGTTGTTACTAACCGGGATTGAAATGACCTAATCAGACTTATTAATCAAGGTTAGTCATCATCTTACATAGAGTTACGTATGTGGGCAAAAGCAATTTGGTCTTGCATGCAGTGTCCTTGTCTAGCAGCCACAGTGTTAGTTTCAGCATCGCTTTTTCAAATTATTGGCTATTGAGTTACTCTGCATTCCAGCGCCTATGCTAAGCTAAGATAAAGGCTGGGCTGTCAGATGATGAAAAATCCAATTTCATAAAAAGGTGGCATATTCCTTTAGTATCATCAGTGATATTGTTTACATTATAAGAGTTTTATTAGGCATTATGATACTTAAAGCAATAAAGGTGGTCTATACTATAGTATACAGCTAATATTGTTACGCTTAATGAATTCACTGAATTCGCTGTATAAATAGTTCCATGAAGCTATGCAAAGTAATCTGCAATATACTTGAAAATACTGCCAATTCTCCAGCCATTGTATGACGCACCAAAAACTGTAAATTGTTTATTAGTTATATCAATATCATTCTCTCACCTCAGTGTCTGAAGTTTACAATTCTGACCATTTAGTAATTTGTAGAACTCAGTGAGCAGCTCCACTGCAGAGTCTCCAGGGTCGTTTCCTCTCAGGTCCAGCTCTACCAGGTGAGAGGGGTTTGATTTCAGAGCTGAGGCCAGAGCAGCATATCCTTCTCCTTTGATACTGCATTCTGACAGACTACACAAAGAGGAATGTAATGCATTTGCATTTGTTTACATTGCTTCATGTTGCATTGGTTTAATCTTGCATCATAATTAGCAGCCATTGAAATTGCATATTATTAACTGATTATTGTTATTTTCAAAGTTGTCGGAATTCCAGTTGATTGTAATAGAGATTTGCTCGGGAAGTGGTGGCATAGCCGTTAAGGAACCTAGCTAGCATGCCAGTAGCCTGGAAATTGTCGGTTCAAATCCCGGCTCCCACCGTTGTGCCCCTGAACAAGGCCCTTAACCCTAACTTGCTCTAGGGGAGACTGATGTAATTGATAGTTGACAAATGTAAGTCACTTTGGATAAAAGTTTCTGCTGAATGTGTAAATATGATTAAAGTCAACATACATCATTGTCTTCAGAGTGGACTGTTTAGAGGGTGGACTTAACTATTCACAGAGCAGACTTAAGTAGAACAGACAATTGAAATCTGTATTTTAGAAATGGTTGTGTTGAACTATCCTTTTCCACTTACATCAGTGTCTGTAGGTTCAAATTTAGATTCTTATCCAGAAGTTCAGCAATCTTCTTCATTCCTGAGTCTCCTAGTTCATTGCCACTCAGATTCAGCTCTATCAGGTGTGAGGGGTTTGCCTTGAGAGCTGAAGTCAGATCAGCACAGCCTTCTGCTGTTATACTGCTGTTATTAATCCTGAACAAAGGGAGTATAAGACATGACATAAATGACATGAAATCTTTAATTTAAGGTAAAACAATTGATTTTCTTTCCTGTAGTAGAAGTACTAAAAATAAACGAACTTAAGTTTATGTTGTCTACAGTGTGAATCCTTCAGTAGGGCAGAGAGCTTCTTCACTCCTGAGTCTCCTGGCTTATGCTCACTCAGATCCAGGTCTGTCAGGAGTAAGGGGTTTGTTCCAAGAACTGAAGTCAGCCAATCACAGGCGCTCTCTGCAGCAGTACTTTTTAACAGCCTGTGGAGTGAAGGGAAACAAAATAAATACATGTGTCATTATCTCATCATTGCCGCTGCTTACGTAGACCTGCGAACCTCTTCACATACTGCATAGCCGCTACGTATTTTGACATTGAAATATACACAACCAGCGTGTTCACATACACAGTTTCCCGATCGGATTGAAGTTCGTCTCATTAAATATTCCACTTGAACCGTTCGATCCACGTTTACATGTCTCAAAGCATTTAATCCAATCGTCACCTTTTGACATGAGCAGTGGTTTCTGACGTTGTCCTTTTGTTTACATCCACCTAACGTCCTTTAGCTAGCACCCCTAAGCCTACTGTCAGTAGTGGATTAAAAATGTTCACAAATTAACTTTGTAACAAATAAACTTGTTGAACTTGATACACAAGGTCTGTATTGTGCTCTATTAAGATTATGGGACAGCACCTTACAATATCAATACAATATCACAAATATGTTCACTTTCACCCATTTGGCTAGCTAATGTTAACATTAGCAAGGTGGCAGCCAGTTAACGCTACTTAGCAGCCTATGGAAGTATGTAGGTTACTTTCTAGCATTTTAGCTTGATTTGTATGGTAAGATAAGTGAAAATACAAACTCGTCTGTGGTCATTTCTATAACTTAGTGGTGCCGCTAGTACTTGTAAGCAATTTGTGCGCATATTTGCGTCACCACGCATCACCTCTCTCAAGTCCATCATGTCTAAATAACTACCTAAATCACATTATCTGCTCATCCCTCCCAAGCTGCTCTGACCCCGTCAAATTTACCTCTCAAACCTCCTTCACACCACCCATCACCTGGAAGTGGGGAAGGGGAATTATGTGTGAATGCTCTTCATTGACAAGACAATGGCACCTTACACCACACTGTGGCACTGGATATTTCTTTCTCACCAACCATTCACAAGTGGTTAGAGTGGGTGGTCTGACATCTGACACATTAACCATCAGCACAAGGTTGCATTTTGAGCCCCTTGCTGTACAACATCTACACACATGACTGAAAAGCCCACAGTAGTCACACCTCCATCATCAAGTTTGCGGATGACACAGTGGTAATGGGCCTGACTAGCAACAACAACGAACAGGCCTACTTGGATCAGGTTGAAGAGATGGCACAGTGGTGTCAGCAGCTCAACAGCTTGACACTGACTGTCAATAAAACCGAGGAAATGGGAATGGATTATACGAGGCAGCAGAGTTGCAGTTATACCCCACTAAAGATCAGTGGGTAACCTGTAGAGAGAGTCACAATTTTTAAATACCTTGGTGTCCACATTACTTAACACTTAACATGGACTGTTAACCCCCAAAATGTTCTGAAGAAGTCCAGACAACAGCTCTTCTGCTTTCCTCAGCTAAGGAAATTCAAAGTTTCAACATCCATCTTGAAGGCCTTGTACATTTCACCTGGTATGGGATCTCCACACTTAAAGATTGTGGTACTTGCAGGTAGTATGTTCAAAACTCAACTCCCTGCACGACATCTATACCAGAAGAGTACTTCTAAGTGCCCAAAAGATTTTGAGGGACTCTTCCCATCCAAATAATGGACTGTTCAAACCACTAAGATCAAGGAGATGCCTAAGTAGTCACAAGGCCAGAAGTGAGAGGAGAAGCTTCTATCCTCAGGCCATCCGAGCTATAAGCACACACTGTACTGACTTTGCACACATTCATTCCTCAACACTCACAAACATTTCGTAACAACTTTGCGCGCACACACACACATACACACACCTGACCTGCAGCACTTACTGTACATACATACCCCACTACTTCATGGACTTGTCTTACATCTCTCCACACATAACATTCCTCTGCACCACTCATCAACCTTAGCACTTTATTTTCCCTGCCTTTCCGCCCCCCCCCCCCCCAAATACCACTTACATACATATATACAGCACAATGCCCCCCCCAAACACACACATACCACTGCCGTACATACACCTCTGCATCACCAGTTAGCCCACTCCCCACATACACACAACACACTGCCACTCCACCCTCCACCCCACTGCATCACCAGTAGCCCTTTCCCCACATATACAGCACACTACCCCCCCCACACCCCCGTCTTGAATGTGGTTCTATATCATACTCTCCAATGATTTACAAAGAACCTGATGATATGAAAACAAACAAACTGTAAATCACATGCCCATTTGTGGCTCTCACCTTAATGTCTTCAGTTTACAGCCAGGATCCTTCATTAAAACCAGGAGCTTCTCCGTTCCTGAGTCTCCAGGGTTGTTTCCGCTCAGATTCAGCTCTATCAGCTTGGATTTGGGATTTGATTTAATAACTGACGCCAGGTCACCATACCCGTTTTCTGTAATATTACAGTCTGAGAGTCTGGGGGAAAAGCACAACACAGACACAAAACCTGAGTCTTCAGAGTTTTCTTAGCAAAGACCATGTTACAATATCAATCATCTTTAATCTCCTTTTTCTCTGAATCTCCTTTATCAGAATTTATCATGTAAACACCTTGTGCCATATATGATCAAAACCGGGATAAGCCTCATATTAGAGGTTGACCAATATATCAGTCATATATCGGTCGGCTGATATATCGGGCCTTTATTTGGCATATCGACATATCCACCGGAGGTCTGCTGTTGTTTTTGCTCGTCGGTTCTCCAGTGGTCCACCGGCAGCTTCCCGCTATTTTGTCATAAATAGCCTTTCCAGATAGCAAAAAATACCATATATGGTGAAAGAACAGCAGCCCGCCGGGAAAACACTTTTTACAGATTAATTTTCTTTTTTCAAAACAATAAGTTCATAATGTCAACAGACATTAGGCATGACATGAAACGAGTTTGGTGGAAATAAACAGAAAAAAATCACTGTTGTTCCATGCAAAGTAACACCATAGCTATATTTCTGTGACATCCCTCTGCTGAGGTATCCAAGATTTTATTCATAATGCGATGATAGATCCACACAAAACGGCAGTGCAGACACGTTTTACAGTTAAATTATAAATATTTACCGGGCCATGTGACCCATGTGCTTTAAAAGGCAAGCGTCCGAATTGGCTTCGAATGACACCTCTCTCATTGCAATACCCAAATCAGATAGGCAGCCAAAGAAAAAAAAAAAGAAAAACACCTACATTTTGAGATGGTTATTACCAGCTGTCAGTCATTTAAGAAAGCATGGAAGGTAAACTTTAAATATTTTGAGGAGTTATCTGTAACATCATCATTCCAGTGTGGCACAGTTCTGTGATAAGAGTGAAATCAAGGCCTTGGAATTTGTGTATACAATTATAGGCGGAAATAGCCCAAAGATTTTAACTTTACTTGAGTTGCTGGCTTTTATTGATTTTTAAATAAATGCATAATTTGCAAGTCAGCACTACCAACTTCTCAAAATGTCTCATTAAAAAGTATGTATTTTCATAAAATATTTTCCATTGCAATCAAACATGCCAAGCAGGAAAACATCACAAAATGGTCCATAATGTTGAGCCATTTAATATATCCTAGCTATTAGTGTGCCTGCTGTGTGAAACTCAGTGTAGAAGGATTCTATATACAGGTTACAATGAAAAAAAATTCTACATTATGGGATTTTTTTATCATACAGGAGTCAAAACTAGTACAAATACAATAACTGACAAAAGTACAAATATGATAATTGTTTTGAGGGTGAAGGTTTTCTTTTTTTTAAAGGGGCAAGGCCACTTTTTCAAAACTTCAGGTCTTATATTTTCTTGATCTTGTACGACAGATGGCACACGTAATTAGACTTCTGCCCATGATTGCTCGCAGACTGCATTCTGCCCCACTGGCCCATCTGCTCAATTTCTTTATGCCCATGAACATTTACGCAATTCTGTGAAACGTTTTGTTCATTATTAACAATGACTTACATCAGTGTCTGTAGATTACAGTCTGGATTCTCCAGCAGAGCAGAAATCTGCTTCACTCCTGAGTCTCCTAGTTTATTCCCCTCAGATTAAGCTCTACCAGGTGTGCGGGGTTTGATGTCAGAGCTGAAGTCAGAGCAGCACAGCCATCTGTTGTTACACCGTTGCCACCAAGCCTGTAGACAAAAAGTTGTAATGATGAATACCAAAACTATGCAAAACATTCCATGACACTAACTGATATTAAGTACTTGATACTACTGTGAATTTTTTAAGGGTTGTTCAGACCATATGACTTTAGCCAAGACTCCCATGTCGGAGGGTCGTCTTGGAAATCTCAGACAAATGCATCTGTTCAAGCTGAATCGGCAGTTAAGTTGAAGGGGTCTACATAAGGGTGACATGACCTTGTTATATGTAACATTTATATGTAACATTTTTGTAAAAGATACCCATCACTAGTTAACACCAGATGCGGTGAAGCAGCTTTTCGCTGGCACACAGTCCAACTCTGGAATCAACTCCCTGAGAATATCAAAAATGCCCCTCCATTTCCATCTTTAAATCCAGGATGAAACCAAATTGTTCTCAGACGCCTTCTGCTGATCCCTTTAACTTTTACTTGTATTTTAATGTGTTTTATTTATTCATTAACTTATTTTCCTATATTATTAGCTTCTTAATCTAATATTTAATGTTATGTTCTTATCTTCTGTGATTTTACCCTCATGTTCTCTCATGTTTGTCTGCTTGTTTTTGCCATTTGCTTTTTCAAGTCTCTTGTTTTTTTCATTTCATGCTTTGTCTGCTTTTACTTTGTTTTTAATCTGTGAAACACATTGAGTATTTATACTCTGTGTTAACTTGCCTTGCATTGCCTGTTCAATCTGAAATGCGATGACAACAGCGGCCTAAAGTCAGACACATGTAATGCACACGCAGCCAGCTGTTTTAGATAGCCTACAATAGCGCTCTCCATCCAAACAAGTGTTTTAATTCACAGAGTGATTTCAGTGCATAACTGAATGAGCTAACCGAACTATGAAAGCACCAAAAGGCTGTATTGTTCTCTGTCTGATGTAATGTTGGTTTAATTAATAGAAAATCGAGACAAAATAAAAGAACACAGCCAAACTAAACAAAACTATGACAGCACTAAATTGAATTAGTGAGTGCGTCACTCTGTATAAATGCAAAGGTGAATTGATAACTTTTTTCAGGCACATGAGCTAAATTAGTCCATCAAATAACAAACAGATACATTATTTAGATTTAACATCATAATGCAAAATTTTATGAAATCCACATTTTGAAGTACTCAAAAGACAATGTTTGCCCTCCATAGTAGGCCAAAGGCTATTAAGCACCAGCTTGAGGACTTGACCTCCCACCTGAACAAAAGGATGTCTGGCTGTAGTTACCTTTGATTCACCTCTTATCTGTAAATGTATTGGCTGAATGCAATATTGTCATGTTTAGTTTTAAACTAATCTTTGGAAGATAGGCAGCAGTCTGATCACAATTCTGTGGCAATCCAAAGTATCTGTTTCTAGTTACACAAAAATAACTATACTGTAGCCTGAATACTAATTTGAATTCACACATTTTACTGGGCCTCAGCCAATTCAATTACAGTTAAGGCAGATTAACCAGTGGGCCAAAGTGGAGGATACATGACACATCTACTCCACTGTTCAGGACTCTACTCTACTCTACTCTACTGCTCTCTTTGCTGCCCCACTCTTGCTGGAAGGCCGTATTTCTCTTCTTTGGCTGCTGTCTCTATCTCTCTCTGGTTTGACTTATTTCTTCACATTCCTGGTTTGTTCATGATTTGGGCTATTTAGTTATCTCATTGCTTATGTTTTATTTAATTATGACTTGTATTCAGGGTGACCACCTGTTCTGCTTTACACTGTACTGTATAGTAATTATACCCTTTGTCCCTCATCACCCAAATTGAACATTCTGTCTTTTTTATTTGACCCTCAGAAGAGAGCAGTAGAAGTGATAGCCAACAACTGAGAGCACGTTATTCGTTCAGGTCAGGAAGCATTGACCTTGACTTTTTGCATTTTGTCAGGGCCAGAGCTATGGCCATGCAGATTGTGATGATACAAGTACTACTCGGACCTGAGGTAGTCACTGTCCCTACAGAACAGTCCATGAAAGATGACACAGAATTAAACAGTGAGACAGAGTATTCCCACTGTAATCTGCTCAACTTTTTTCCATGGCCATGAATTTTCAGACCATTGTGATTATGTTTTGTTCATTATTAAATACAACTTACATCAGTGTCTGTATTTTACAGTCTGGTTTCTCCAGCAGAGCAGAGATGCTCTTCATGCCAGTGTCTCCTACTTTGTTCTCATTCAGACTCAGCTCTGTCAGGTGTGAGGGGTTTGATGTCAGAGATGAAGTCAGTGTAGCACAACCCATTTCTGTTATACTGTTGCCACCAAGCCTGCAGACAAATAATGTTGTTGTAAAGACCAAAACTACACAACACATTTCATAATGCCAAGTCAAAATAAGTAATCAATATAAATATCTCGCTCACAGTGCAATTTCTCGAGTTACATACTTCTGTAGCACACCCTGGGCTCTCCAATCAAACAGTGAGGCGGTATTCTGTCCCACTGTTTTTTCTTCATGCCCATGAATTTTCAGACCACTGTGGTTATAATTTATTCAAGAATAACTTACACAAGTGTCTGTAGTTTACAGTCTGTTTTTTCCAGTAGAGCAGAGATGTGCTTCACTCCTGAGTCTCTTAGTTGGTTCCCACTCAGATTCAGCTCTATCAAGTGTGAGGGGTTTGATATTAGAGCTGAAGTCAGAGCACCACAGCCCTTCTCCGTTATACTGCTGTTGTCAAGCCTGAAGGGAGCAGAAAGACGGGAAAGTTTCAGGGAACTTGAGAACATGAAGTGTAAAAGCAAAACAGACCAGCTTTTACAAGGCCTGTCCAGACCAAGATGGACCAAGGTCTGATGGACCAAGATTTTTTGGTTAACAGCAGTAATGTGTTTTTATCCCAACCTCACATATGATGTTCTAGTTACTGCAATCACTGTACATGTGACTATCAAAAATAAAATAGAAACAGGTTTATCTGTTTGACAAATCAAAAAATACCTGTTCTGAGTAATAAGGATATATGGATTTCTATATAGAAAATCAGAACACTCACTTAAGTTTCTTCGGTTTGCAATGCGGATCCTCCAGTAGAGAACAGAACTGCTGCACTCCTGAGTCTCCAAGTTTCTTCTGGCTCAGATCAAACTCTGTCAGGAGTAAGGGGTTTGTGCCTAAAACTGACTCCAGATAAGTGTTAGCCTTCACTGCTGCATCACTCTTCAACAACCTAGAGACAGATAAACAATACATGTATGTCAACAATCATTTAAGTTCATTCAAGTGTCTACTTTCACAATATCACTAAACATCTGAGACTGAAATCAGAAAAAGCCTTGCATAATGGTTCTTACAAATAAAATCCCACACAAGTCAACGGAATCAGCTATCTAATCGCTCACTTTACTTTACAGATCGGTAATAAGAGAGTAGTTTTCTAGTAATATTTGGGTCAAATCATGGTAATAACTAATAACAATTCATATTACTGAATAGTAGTTGAATAATTACTGAATAAGTTTATCTTATCATGTCTTCATCCCAACACACTGATCCAGTTCAATATCCAATATTATTTGATGCAGTGTCATTTTTGGAGTAACTATTCCACTGTAATTACATAGAAACAGGCAGTAATGTAGTTTACATCCTTGAGTCCATGTAATGTCTATAAAAGCACATATGTAAATACTGATCAATATCTTATCATTTCATTAATACATGTTGAAATGATAGTTTGGCCTCATTGCAATCATAACCCTGTTGTATGAGCTTGTCGAGTGCTCTTGATAAGAAGGAGCACAAAAGAATTTGGGACAACATACCAAACAGACCAAATACCGAACCGGCGTCTCACGCAACTGAATGGTACCATAAGTTATGAAAGCGAAAGTGACCATATGGTGCCATTGAGTTAGCGCAAGCTGCGCGTTCACTATTCAGGCTATGTTTTTCCAAATTTTCTCGTTCTCCTCTCTTCTCATTCTTCTATCGATAGCACTCAGCAAGTTTGTCCAACAGTGCTATGATTGCAATGTCAATGGTTGCAATCGCAAATCTAACTATAACAAGAAATTCCTTGTTACTACTTTCATTGACTTACTGACTTATCACTCCAACAGCGGGTTATTGTTTAGAAATAACATAGAAATTATTCAGTAATTATTCAGCTATTACTCAGTAACGTGAGTAGTTATCATGTGATGTGTAACGTGAGTTGTTACCATGATTTTACCATCTTATTTCATACCATCCTCTTTTTACATTTACATTTACATTTACATTTATGCATTTAGCAGACGCTTTTATCCAAAGCGACTTACAACTAATCAACTATGACTTGTTCAGGGCCAGTCTCCCCTAGAGCAACTTAGGGTTAAGTGCCTTGCTCAAGGGCACAACGGTGGCAGCCGGGATTTGAACCCACAACTTTTCAGGCTACTTACACGCTAGCCAGGTTCCTTAACCACTACACTACCACCACCCCGTTTTTACCGATTTGAGAAGGAAAGGATTGAAAGGATTGAAAAATAGGATTTCTGGATTTTCTCTGGATTTTCATTTTAGAACGTCTCTTTGTCATGTTGTTGAAGCTCAAGGACACCAGAATTTCCTCCGGGTTAATAAAGATGTCTGTCTGTCTAAAGTCTTCCCATCTAATCTATTACAATATTATATATTATTATTATATATCATCATTATATATTATTATTATATTATATATAATATATACAATAATATTACTTATTTTCTCTAGATTGTGATTTCAATGTTAATCTTTTTCAATGTTTCCCCTTCACAATTTCTGATAAATCAAGAATTATTAATGTGATATATCATTTAAATATCATTCTCTCACCTCAGTGTCTGAAGTTTGCATTTCCCATCACTGAGTAAATTGTAGAGATCAGTGAGCAGCTTCACTGCAGAGTCTCCAGGGTCGTTTCCTCTCAGGTCCAGCTCTACCAGGTGTGAGGGGTTTGATTTCAGAGCTGAAGCCAAAGCAGCATATCCTTCTCCTGTTATACTACAATGTGAAAGTCTAGAAAGGGGAGAAAATATATTATTGAGCTTAGTTATTCAGTCCTTCATACAGTGTTTGCAGAAAACATGTTGATGAGTTGATTACTGGTTCTTATTAGAGAACCAGAAGTTAGATCGTCCAAAGACATCCTTGTATTTACATGTCTGTAAAGCACCATAAGACAATACTATTGAAAGTGGCACTGTATAAATATAATTTAATATTTTGCACATATATTTTGTTGTGATGAATTTTCAAAGCAAATGCTCAGATTTTCAATGAGTAAAAGTTTCTCTCTCTACTTGTCTCTGTCCTTTTGAGGATCTCACACATGCAACCAGTGTTTGATCAGAACAAAATAGCATCAAAACTAAACTCTTTGTGGGGATAAATATTTATTGGATACTGTTGATTTACTGAATATCTTACTAAATCTTTAGTGGGCTTTTCTCTGTAACTTACACCAGTTTCTCCCATTTACAGTCTGCTTTCTCCAGCAGAGTAGAGATGTGCTTCACTCCTGAGTCTCCTAGATGGTTCCCACTCAGATTCAGCTCTTTCAGTTGTGTGGGATTTGATTTCAGACACAAAGTTACAGTAGCACAGCCTTCTGCTGTTATACCGCTGTTACTAAGCCTGTAGATAAAGGGGGTGGGGTGTCAATGGAATTGCAACTAGTATTAGACCTCTTTTCATCTCCAAAAGTTCATATACAGAACAAAACAAAGTGGCCAAAAAGACTATAGTGCTTCCACTGCATCTAGCAACACCTGTTAATGCTATTATTGCTAGCTATTGCACTGACCCCAGAACACACAAGGGTTACAACTATTGGATCTGGGAGTGTTTTCCAAAAGACTTTCACTGTTCATATAACTGCAATGGCAAAAAGATATACAAAGAGAATTTTAATTTAAGATTAGTAACAATGGCATTATTACATACTAAATAATATGACTAATATTACATTAGAAAATGGTATTAATACATAATAAATCATCTGCTTGTGTGTCACTTCTCACTTCTTGAAACTAGCAATCTCAGGTTCTAGCTCCTTCTCTAGCTTGCGCCACTCCTTCTCCATAGCATTCCATTTAGTATGTCTTTTGTGTCATAGTCCATCTTTGCTCCAACCAAGGAAAGTCAAACACATTCAGTTATCTTTCAGATAATAGGAGAGCACATGAACTCACCTCATTATCTGCAGTTTACAGTGACGATCCTTCAGACCATCACACAGGTGCTTCACTCCAGGGTCGCCTACATTATTTAGACTTAGGTCCAGATTGGTGAGACTAGAAAATCTTGAACTCAGGATGCTAGCTAGTCCTGAGCAGTCTGTCTCAGTTAGACCACAACCATTTAGCCTAGAAGACAATTAACGTGTCAGAGGAGCCCTAACAATTTCATAATGTCATAAAGTCATAATGCACAGACTTGAGTAAAGATGCCTAGGGATTAAGTGGGGAAAGGTAAGTGATTGATGAAATGTGTAAACTAAATAAGGAGTCAGATTGGTGACGATATGTGATAGGTAATATTTCATCTTCACATTTGTTTGCAGCAGTAAAAATTACTGTGACAGCCTATCCCCTCACATGATCTCTGTCCTATGCTCACCGGCAGCTACACGGGAAATTTTAGGAACAAAGAGAAACAAGTGATTACTATGTCTAATCTGGATATGTTGTATACTATGATTTGTTGTCTCTGGGCAAATTACGATTAAGTTCTACAATGGCAATACGCTGTTGACAGAGACATGGTTCAAACTTTAAATCAAGTTTCTTTAATGTTAAAATCAAAGTAAATTGAACACTAACTTCAGTGTCTCCACTTTGCAGTGGGAATCCCCCAGCAGAGCACAGATGTGCTTCACTCCTGCATCTCCTAGTTTCTTCCTACTCAGATCCATCTCTGTCAGGAGTAAAGGGTTTTTACCTAGTACCTTATTCAGATATTTACAGGCTTCCTCTGCAGCATCACTCTTGAAAAATCTGTGGAAAAAAAAAGTAATATCCATAACCATGCTGCATTCTTAACCATGCTATGCTACCATGTAACCATCAACCATATTTGTCCTTGGGTCACGACAGTAGTCTTAATGAGGCTGAGAAAGGGCTAAAACACTGCACTTAAATACAAAAGTAAACATGTTGACTGTGATCATAGCTCTTCTAGCAATCTCAGGATAGTACCCTAACATTCTCTCACCTTAGTATCTTGGAACGTGGACCCTTAAAAAAATCAAAGAACTGAGTCATCAGAGATTTTCCAGGATCATTTCCGCTGAGGTCCAACTTTTCCAGCTTTGAATGCTTCAGTTTAAGAGCTGAGGCCAGAGCAGCATATCCATCACTTCCTATATCGCAATCTGACAGACTGAAAAAGAAAACGCGATACATTCATGTATACATAGATATTGTTTACTGATTATTCCATAACTGAGTGGCTGGAGTGAGATCTTAAATCTGTACACTGTAACGTTTTGCCACTATTTGAGGTATCCTTTTCATCATACAATTAGTTTTGGTATCTCCAAATGAACTTGGAAGTCATCCATGATATGCTCTGTGCAGTTCTGGGTGGAGGGTAAGAAACCACCACAAACTGAAAATAAAAACTTTACTGCATGACACTGCTGACTGTATTGTCATCAAACACCCATTAGTATCTTCTAGTGCCCGTAGGGCTCTGGGAAAATGTTGGAAATTTTGCGTGCATTTTGGGTAGCTAGTCCAATAGTTTTACTCCAAAAACTATGTTTGTTGCTTTAATAAAAAAAATGGAAGACAAGGCCTAGAAGCTTCCTGATAATATTATTTGTGAAATGGAATATTTCATCACACACACTCTGCCCATTAACTTACAGCAGTCTCTTCAGTTCACAGTGTGGATTCTTCAGTAGAGCATGGAGATGATTTGCCCCTATGTCTCCAAGTCTATTTTCACTCATATCAAGCTCTATGAGGTGTGAGGGGTTTGATTTCAGAGCTGAAGCAAGAATATCACAGCCGTCTCCGGTTACATCAGTGTCAATGAGCCTGGAGGAGAAGAATGAGGGGGTTTGACTTAAACGGTCACACAGATGTTAGTTGAGATGTAGTTGTCATTTCCTGTATTATTCAGTAGACATCTTGTGTAAAATCAATATGGTACTCCTAGTCAGGGATATTCCCAAGACTGTAACTCAGACACAGGTCATGCACAGCAGCCACAGCCATGGAGATAACTTTATCAACCTCACTCCTGCTAGTCACATTTGGTTTATTAAATGTGTCATTATTATTTACTTGTACTTTTCATAAGCATGCACTTTTGTTTTCTGCCTCTATTTGACAGGACAGGGACAGGAAACACAGAGACCCAAATTTGGCCTGTGCACTGCTGCATTTGCCACAGCTCCTCCACTGGAGCTGAGCTCAGGGATGTAATACTGCACATGGCAGACATGGACTCACCGCAGGATCTGCAGTTTACACTGTGGGTTCCCCAGTCCAGCAGACAGCTGCTTCACTCCAAAGTCCATCAGCGCATTGTGACTAAGGTCAAGTTCTGTCAGACTACACAGGTCTGATTGGAGAATTGGGACTAGAGCTGAACAACTGGACTCAGTCAGAACACAAGAGCTCACTCTGGAAGAACAAGAATAAAAAAACTGTGCATGTCAAAACTGTAGCTAAAACACTACATGTTTATAGACATACCCAGACACATATGTGGGTGTGTGTGTGTGTATGTTTATACAACTGCAAATGTCCTATTGTGATGTGCTATTTAGAACATGTATTATTTTCAGATAACCGCACACCTATGAAGCAGTTCCACTTCTCTGGCCATATTACACTTGCATATCACTGCGCCCAACTCGATGTGAAGTTTAAATAACACACGTTAACTCAGGGTTACAATTTAGCAGCCTGACCGAACGTGCAATATTAACCGATATACCCATGCTGTGTCGTTCATTATAGCTTACATATATATATACCATATATTGCCATATTAATATATTGATACTGTCAGGAATCTAAAGTGTAACCATAATTCTAAAGGAATTCTGTCTTACGTCAGTTTCTCCAGTATACACTGATTATTCTTCAATGCATCAGCCAGCTGCTTCACTCCTGAATCTTGTATGTTATTGTTGCTCAGATCCAGTTCCCTTAGAGCAAAACCATTTGATCTGAAAACTCTGGCTAGTGCTGAACAACTCTCCTCTGATAAACCACAGGCAGACAACCTGCAATTAAAAAAACACAAGTAAAACAAATATGACTGTATCCGACTGGACCAGATACGCTGCAATTGATCCACACCAGCAATATGCTAACAGTATTATCAGTACCTTATTCTTATGGATTTAAAATTTGAGTTGGAAAACAGTATGGGTAAGCAAGCCTCTTTGTCTTACAAATTAATCATTTTGTAATGTAAATAATCCACATTGGTTTGAAGGAGTGTTGACTTTGCCTCCTCCTCAGATTTATTTTACTTTATTTTGTGGACTAGCAATTTTTCCATTCTGGTCCAACAATGTTTTTGTGGATCTTAAAAATGAAAAGGCTTTCCCCAAACTGTTCCCAAAGTTGCAAATATAGAACTTTCCAAAACTTTCCAACTTTCCTTTCATTGACCTAAAGCTCAAATCTTGGGAAAAAACACTGTTAGATTGTTATCCCTCAGCTGTTTGGAGTGCATGTTTAGGCCTAATTGAGTTTGGTAATAAATACATTCCATAATCAAAATTAACATATATAGTTGTATAGTAAACTGAATAAAAAGTAAAATTTTTTACTCAAAAAGCAGAAAAATCTTATTTTCAGTTGATGAACACAACGGTGTTGACAAAGAACTGTAGAAGGATAAACTGGAGCATTGGAAATGCTTCCCTGTGAAGTTGGGGTTGTATATTCTGGTTATTCATTCAAAAATATTTTTTTGGAGAAGTCAATCAGTAGAAATGTCAACACCGCCAGCTGCCAAAATCTGATGGAGTTGATCAAAATCTGATGGAGTTGATGCCCAATGGAGTTGACAAGATGACAAAATTGACAAAATTTTTTCATCTTATTCAAGACTTGTACACTGATGTTGTCTTGCTTTTCCTCAGTAGACAAAAGACTCTATAACCTAAACTAAAACGCCAATATTTCTACAATTTTCACAAGTAAGATTATCATAATCGGATGACAGAAGCTGTGACTGCAAACACATCAACATTGTTTGTTTTACAATTCCACCTGTGCTACTTTGCATCCACCAAAAGCAGGAAATGCATAAGAGGCCCTCAGGTATACAGTTTACCATAATTTGAATTAATTCTGATTTATTCAGAATTTTAAAAAAATACTGACGGAGTTGACTAAAAGTGAGGAAAAAGTTTGATAAACACATTTTTATAGAAAATAAAACTTAAAGTTCACTTAATGCAAAATTGGGACATTTTATGGAACCATAAAATTGTTTTGGTTTTACACATTGTACAGAAATAACTGACTCCCGAACAGCTTTTCAGAATGTTGCAGGAGGTTCCATTCACTTTGAATGGGCCTAACCAACGTTCAGAGATCAGTTATTTCTGTATAATCACCACTGCAAAAGTATAATGACCGCTGTCAATGGCAACAGGTTTTTTTTCCTTCAGATTCACATCTGCATATCAAACCGCAAGTAGAGATCATTCACTTATCACAATGGAATTTTGTTGAAAGTGAAAGGAGATGAGCTGCATTCCAAAGAATCTTTGAAATTCAGATTGCGTCGCGAACTATTTGTTTATCCGTGGAAGCCACAAAAGTGTGAAGTTTTCTGTTGTTTTGGCAAGAAGCCATAACAGAGATAATGTATTGTCCAACGGTCATCATAGGAAAATATCTCCCCTCAGGACAAATCAAGACCAGGGTTCTGTTTGTCCTGTCGGGAAATATTTTCCTATAATGACCAGCAGACAATACATTATCCCTTACTTAATTTATGGAATTTATGTAATGGTAGGTATCCCACTATGTTCATTTACATTATTCATATTTTGGAGGCTTTGTTTAACCCTATGAGTTCACTTCTGTTGCCATCATTACTATTACTGAGAGACTAAGAGAAGCTTTTCTTTATATTGCCACCTCAAGTTGAGTTTATGATATGAAATTGAGTGCCGCTGTTACTATTTTATAACCCTTTATAAATGTTTGTCATGCTTCATGGATACTGAGTTTAATGGAGCACTTCAGTCTGCCTAACATACCCAACAGTTGCCAGGTATAAAGATGAAATGTACATTTTTAAGTAACCACATGGAAGTCATGAAGACACTAACTTTAGTTCCTTGTTTTTGCAATGTGAATCTTCCAGCAGGGCAGAGAACAGATTCATTTCTGAGTCTCCTGATATCTTCTTACTCAGATCCAGCTGTGTCAGTAGTAAGGGGTTTCCATCTAGAGCTTTAGTCAGGGAAACAAAGGCTTTCTCTGCAGCATCAGTCTTCAACAACCTACAAAGAGAGGGAGAATATATTGGTGTCAATAATCTACTGTACATAAACCAGGCAAAATGGCAGAGAATACAATACATTGCACACACAACCAGTGTTGGGCAAGTTGCTTCCAAAATACCATACATTATATATTACTTGTTACTGTTGTTTCAAAGTGATTTGTTGCAAAGTAATTTGTGATGAAATAGCTAATCATACTGCATTTTTTTCCTATATTATATTAAGTTTGGCAACTACTCAGACTAAATTGATCTCTCATATTGCTATGGTACTGTTTGACCTCATCATTACAGTCCTATGCAGTAGTGAGATGCTATTTTGAATAACATGAGGAATGACAACTGTTAAACTCAAGTCAGCGGTCTTCACTTTCACCTTCACCAAGGGCAGTATAAAGGTTGGGTAAATTGTAAATAGCCCTATATTGAACAACACTGCGAAATGTGTAGGCCTATTAGGCTTTTTCCTTCATACTGTAGCTTTCATTGTTAATTGTTCATTGTTAATGACTGAATAGACTAGACAGACGTCATCTGTAACGTTATATCTGCTAAAAGACCGCACACCACACAGAAGTTATTGGAGACTTGGGATGTCTGCTGACAGTGGCGTAACTATCAGTAAGCAGGGACCGCAGGTGCTTACAGGCCCATGGAAATCCAGGGCCTGGCAGTTAATGATCAATCATTGGGCCCTTCTGCACGTCACACAACAAATTTACTCAAAGCCAATTACCTGCTCTAAAGCGCCCAGCTTTCTATGACAAATTGTTGTTACTAACCGGGATTGAAATGACCTAATCAGACTTATTAATCAAGGTTAGTCATCATCTTACATAGAGTTACGTATGTGGGCAAAAGCAATTTGGTCTTGCATGCAGTGTCCTTGTCTAGCAGCCCCAGTGTTAGTTTCAGCATCGCTTTTTCAAACTATTGGCCATTGAGTTACTCTGCATTCCAGCGCCTATGCTAAGCTAAGATAAAGGTTGGGCTGTCAGATGATGAAAAATCCAATTTCATAAAAAGGTGGCATATTCCTTTAGTATCATCAGTGATATTGTTTACATTATAAGAGTTTTATTAGGCATTATGATACTTAAAGCAATAAAGGTGGTCTATACTATAGTATACAGCTAATATTGTTACGCTTAATGAATTCACTGAATTCGCTGTATAAATAGTTCCATGAAGCTATGCAAAGTAATCTGCAATATACTTGAAAATACTGCCAATTCTCCAGCCATTGTATGACGCACCAAAAACTGTAAATTGTTTATTAGTTATATCAATATCATTCTCTCACCTCAGTGTCTGAAGTTTACAATTCTGACCATTTAGTAATTTGTAGAACTCAGTGAGCAGCTCCACTGCAGAGTCTCCAGGGTCGTTTCCTCTCAGGTCCAGCTCTACCAGGTGAGAGGGGTTTGATTTCAGAGCTGAGGCCAGAGCAGCATATCCTTCTCCTTTGATACTGCATTCTGACAGACTACACAAAGAGGAATGTAATGCATTTGCATTTGTTTACATTGCTTTATGTTGCATTGGTTTAATCTTGCATCATAATTAGCAGCCATTGAAATTGCATATTATTAACTGATTATTGTTATTTTCAAAGTTGTCGGAATTCCAGTTGATTGTAATAGAGATTTGCTCGGGAAGTGGTGGCATAGCCGTTAAGGAACCTAGCTAGCATGCCAGTAGCCTGGAAATTGTCGGTTCAAATCCCGGCTCCCACCGTTGTGCCCCTGAGCAAGGCCCTTAACCCTAACTTGCTCTAGGGGAGACTGATGTAATTGATAGTTGACAAATGTAAGTCACTTTGGATAAAAGTTTCTGCTGAATGTGTAAATATGATTAAAGTCAACATACATCATTGTCTTCAGAGTGGACTGTTTAGAGAGTGGACTTAACTATTCACAGAGCAGACTTAAGTAGAACAGACAATTGAAATCTGTATTTTAGAAATGGTTGTGTTGAACTATCCTTTTCCACTTACATCAGTGTCTGTAGGTTCAAATTTAGATTCTTATCCAGAAGTTCAGCAATCTTCTTCATTCCTGAGTCTCCTAGTTCATTGCCACTCAGATTCAGCTCTATCAGGTGTGAGGGGTTTGCCTTGAGAGCTGAAGTCAGATCAGCACAGCCTTCTGCTGTTATACTGCTGTTATTAATCCTGAACAAAGGGAGTATAAGACATGACATAAATGACATGAAATCTTTAATTTAAGGTAAAACAATTGATTTTCTTTCCTGTAGTAGAAGTACTAAAAATAAACGAACTTAAGTTTATGTTGTCTACAGTGTGAATCCTTCAGTAGGGCAGAGAGCTTCTTCACTCCTGAGTCTCCTGGCTTATGCTCACTCAGATCCAGGTCTGTCAGGAGTAAGGGGTTTGTTCCAAGAACTGAAGTCAGCCAATCACAGGCGCTCTCTGCAGCAGTACTTTTTAACAGCCTGTGGAGTGAAGGGAAACAAAATAAATACATGTGTCATTATCTCATCATTGCCGCTGCTTACGTAGACCTGCGAACCTCTTCACATACTGCATAGCCGCTACGTATTTTGACATTGAAATATACACAACCAGCCCGATCGGATTGAAGTTCGTCTCATTAAATATTCCACTTGAACCGTTCGATCCACGTTTACATGTCTCAAAGCATTTAATCCGATCGTCACCTTTTGACATGAGCAGTGGTTTCTGACGTTGTCCTTTTGTTTACATCCACCTAACGTCCTTTAGCTAGCACCCCTAAGCCTACTGTCAGTAGTGGATTAAAAATGTTCACAATTAACTTTGTAACAAATAAACTTGTTGAACTTGATACACAAGGTCTGTATTGTGCTCTATTAAGATTATGGACAGCACCTTACAATATCAATACAATATCACAAATATGTTCACTTTCACCCATTTGGCTAGCTAATGTTAACATTAGCAAGGTGGCAGCCAGTTAACGCTACTTAGCAGCCTATGGAAGTATGTAGGTTACTTTCTAGCATTTTAGCTTGATTTGTATGGTAAGATAAGTGAAAATACAAACTCGTCTGTGGTCATTTCTATAACTTAGTGGTGCCGCTAGTACTTGTAAGCAATTTGTGCGCATATTTGCGTCACCACGCATCACCTCTCTCAAGTCCATCATGTCTAAATAACTACCTAAATCACATTATCTGCTCATCCCTCCCAAGCTGCTCTGACCCCGTCAAATTTACCTCTCAAACCTCCTTCACACCACCCATCACCTGGAAGTGGGGAAGGGGAATTATGTGTGAATGCTCTTCATTGACAAGACAATGGTACCTTACACCACACTGTGTGACTGGATATTTCTTTCTCACCAACCATTCACGAGTGGTTAGAGTGGGTGGTCTGACATCTGACACATTAACCATCAGCACAAGGTTGCATTTTGAGCCCATTGCTGTACAACATCTACACACATGATTGAAAAGCCCACAGTAGTCACACCTCCATCATCAAGTTTGCGGATGACACAGTGGTAATGGGCCTGACTAGCAACAACAACGAACAGGCCTACTTGGATCAGGTTGAAGAGATGGCACAGTGGTGTCAGCAGCTCAACAGCTTGACACTGACTGTCAATAAAACCGAGGAAATGGGAATGGATTATACGAGGCAGCAGAGTTGCAGTTATACCCCACTAAAGATCAGTGGGTAACCTGTAGAGAGAGTCACAATTTTTAAATACCTTGGTGTCCACATTACTTAAGACTTAACATGGACTGTTAACCCCCAAAATGTTCTGAAGAAGTCCAGACAACAACTCTTCTGCTTTCCTCAGCTAAGGAAATTCAAAGTTTCAACATCCATCTTGAAGGCCTTGTACATTTCACCTGGTATGGGATCTCCACACTTAAAGATTGTGGTACTCTGCAAAGAGTAGTATGTTCAAAACTCAACTCCCTGCACGACATCTATACCAGAAGAGTACCTCTAAGTGCCCAAAAGATTTTGAGGGACTCTTCCCATCCAAATAATGGACTGTTCAAACCACTAAGATCAAGGAGATGCCTAAGTAGTCACAAGGCCAGAAGTGAGAGGAGAAGCTTCTATCCTCAGGCCATCCGAGCTATAAGCACACACTGTACTGACTTTGCACACATTAATTCCTCAACACTCACAAACATTTCCTAACAACTTTGCGCGCACACACACACACATACACACACCTGACCTGCAGCACTTACTGTACATACATACCCCACTACTTCATGGACTTGTCTTACATCTCTCCACACATAACATTCCTCTGCACCACTCATCAACCTTAGCACTTTATTTTCCCTGCCTTTCCGCCCCCCCCCCTACATACCACTTACATACATACATACAGCACAATGCCCCCCCCAAACACACACATACCACTGCCGTACATACACCTCTGCATCACCAGTTAGCCCACTCCCACATACACACAACACACTGCCACTCCACCCTCCACCCCACTGCATCACCAGTAGCCCTTTCCCCCACATATACAGCACACTACCCCCCCCCCCCCATCTTGAATGTGGTTCTATATCATACTCTCCAATGATTTACAAAGAACCTGATGATATGAAAAACAAACAAACTGTAAATCACATGCCCATTTGTGGCTCTCACCTTAATGTCTTCAGTTTACAGCCAGGATCCTTCATTAAAACCAGGAGCTTCTCCGTTCCTGAGTCTCCAGGGTTGTTTCCGCTCAGATTCAGCTCTATCAGCTTGGATTTGGGATTTGATTTAATAACTGACGCCAGGTCACCATACCCGTTTTCTGTAATATTACAGTCTGAGAGTCTGGGGGAAAAGTACAACACAGACACAAACCCTGAGTCTTCAGAGTTTTCTTAGCAAAGACCATGTTACAATATCAATCATCTTTAATCTCCTTTTTCTCTGAATCTCCTTTATCAGAATTTATCATGTAAACACCTTGTGCCATATATGATCAAAACCGGGATAAGCCTCATATTAGAGGTTGACCAATATATCAGTCATATATCGGTCGGCTGATATATCGGGCCTTTATTTGGCATATCGACATATCCACCGAGGTCTGCTGTTGTTTTTGCTCGTCGGTTCTCCAGTGGTCCACCGGCAGCTTCCCGCTATTTTGTCATAAATAGCCTTTCCCAGATAGCAAAAAATACCATATATGGTGAAAGAACAGCAGCCCGCCGGGAAAACACTTTTTACAGATTAATTTTCTTTTTTCAAAACAATAAGTTCATAATGTCAACAGACATTAGGCATGACATGAAACGAGTTTGGTGGAAATAAACAGAAAAAATCACTGTTGTTCCATGCAAAGTAACACCATAGCTATATTTCTGTGACATCCCTCTGCTGAGGTATCCAAGATTTTATTCATAATGCGATGATAGATCCACACAAAACGGCAGTGCAGACACGTTTTACAGTTAAATTATAAATATTTACCGGGCCATGTGACCCATGTGCTTTAAAAGGCAAGCGTCCGAATTGGCTTTCGAATGACACCTCTCTCATTGCAATACCCAAATCAGATAGGCAGCCAAAGAAAAAAAAAAGAAAAAACACCTACATTTTGAGATGGTTATTACCAGCTGTCAGTCATTTAAGAAAGCATGGAAGGTAAACTTTAAATATTTTGAGGAGTTATCTGTAACATCATCATTCCAGTGTGGCACAGTTCTGTGATAAGAGTGAAATCAAGGCCTTGGAATTTGTGTATACAATTATAGGCGGAAATAGCCCAAAGATTTTAACTTTACTTGAGTTGCTGGCTTTTATTGATTTTTAAATAAATGCATAATTTGCAAGTCAGCACTACCAACTTCTCAAAATGTCTCATTAAAAAGTATGTATTTTCATAAAATATTTTCCATTGCAATCAAACATGCCAAGCAGGAAAACATCACAAAATGGTCCATAATGTTGAGCCATTTAATATATCCTAGCTATTAGTGTGCCTGCTGTGTGAAACTCAGTGTAGAAGGATTCTATATACAGGTTACAATGAAAAAAAATTCTACATTATGGGATTTTTTTATCATACAGGAGTCAAAACTAGTACAAATCCAATAACTGACAAAAGTACAAATATGATAATTGTTTTGAGGGTGAAGGTTTTCTTTTTTTTAAAAGGGGCAAGGCCACTTTTTCAAAACTTCAGGTCTTATATTTTCTTGATCTTGTACGACAGCTGGCACACGTAATTAGACCTTCTGCCCATGATTGCTAGCAGACTGCATTCTGCCCCACTGGCCCATCTGCTCAATTTCTTTATGCCCATGAACTTTACGCAATTCTGTGAAACGTTTTGTTCATTATTAACAATGACTTACATCAGTGTCTGTAGATTACAGTCTGGATTCTCCAGCAGAGCAGAAATCTGCTTCACTCCTGAGTCTCCTAGTTTATTCCCACTCAGATTAAGCTCTACCAGGTGTGCGGGGTTTGATGTCAGAGCTGAAGTCAGAGCAGCACAGCCATCTGTTGTTACACCGTTGCCACCAAGCTGTAGACAAAAAGTTGTAATGATGAATACCAAAACTATGCAAAACATTCCATGACACTAACTGATATTAAGTACTTGATACTACTGTGAATTTTTTAAGGGCTTGTTCAGACCATATGACTTTAGCCAAGACTCCCATGTCGGAGGGTCGTCTTGGAAATCTCAGACAAATGCATCTGTTCAAGCTGAATCGGCAGTTAAGTTGAAGGGGTCTACATAAGGGTGACATGACCTTGTTATATGTAACATTTATATGTAACATTTTTGTAAAAGATACCCATCACTAGTTAACACCAGATGCGGTGAAGCAGCTTTTCGCTGGCACACAGTCCAACTCTGGAATCAACTCCCTGAGAATATCAAAAATGCCCCTCCATTTCCATCTTTAAATCCAGGATGAAACCAAATTGTTCTCAGACGCCTTCTGCTGATCCTTTAACTTTTACTTGTATTTTAATGTGTTTTATTTATTCATTAACTTATTTTCCTATATTATTAGCTTCTTAATCTAATATTTAATGTTATGTTCTTATCTTCTGATTTTACCCTCATGTTCTCTCATGTTTGTCTGCTTGTTTTTGCCATTTGCTTTTTCAGTCTCTTTTTTTTGTCTGCTTTTACTTTGTTTTTAATCTGTGAAACACATTGAGTATTTATACTCTGTGTTAACTTGCCTTGCATTGCCTGTTCAATCTGAAATGCGATGACAACAGCGGCCTAAAGTCAGACACATGTAATGCACACGCAGCCAGCTGTTTTAGATAGCCTACAATAGCGCTCTCCATCCAAACAAGTGTTTTAATTCACAGAGTGATTTCAGTGCATAACTGAATGAGCTAACCGAACTATGAAAGCACCAAAAGGCTGTATTGTTCTCTGTCTGATGTAATGGTGGTTTAATTAATAGAAAATCGAGACAAAATAAAAGAACACAGCCAAACTAAACAAAACTATGACAGCACTAAATTGAATTAGTGAGTGCGTCACTCTGTATAAATGCAAAGGTGAATTGATAACCTTTTTCAGGCACATGAGCTAAATTAGTCCATCAAATAACAAACAGACACATTATTTAGATTTAACATCATAAGGCAAATTTTATGAAATCCACATTTTCAAGTACTCAAAAGACAATGTTTGCCCTCCATAGTAGGCCAAAGGCTATTAAGCACCAGCTTGAGGACTTGACCTCCCACCTGAACAAAAGGATGTCTGGCTGTAGTTACCTTTGATTCACCTCTTATCTGTAAATGTATTGGCTGAATGCAATATTGTCATGTTTAGTTTTAAACTAATCTTTGGAAGATAGGCAGCAGTCTGATCACAATTTTGTGGCAATCCAAAGTATCTGTTTCTAGTTACACAAAAATAACTATACTGTAGCCTGAATACTAATTTGAATTCACACATTTTACTGGGCCTCAGCCAATTCAATTACAGTTAAGGCAGATTAACCAGTGGGCCAAAGTGGAGGATACATGACACATCTGCTCCACTGTTCAGGACTCTACTCTACTCTACTCTACTGCTCTCTTTGCTGCCCCACTCTTGCTGGAAGGCCGTATTTCTCTTCTTTGGCTGCTGTCTCTATCTCTCTCTGGTTTGACTTATTTCTTCACATTCCTGGTTTGTTCATGATTTGGGCTATTTAGTTATCTCATTGCTTATGTTTTATTTAATTATGACTTGCATTCAGGGTGACCACCTGTTCTGCTTTACACTGTACTGTATAGTAATTATACCCTTTGTCCCTCATCACCCAAATTGAACATTCTGTCTTTTTTATTTGACCCTCAGAAGAGAGCAGTAGAAGTGATAGCCAACAACTGAGAGCACGTTATTCGTTCAGGTCAGGAAGCATTGACCTTGACTTTTTGCATTTTGTCAGGGCCAGAGCTATGGCCATGCAGATTGTGATGATACAAGTACTACTCGGACCTGAGGTAGTCACTGTCCCTACAGAACAGTCCATGAAAGATGACACAGAATTAAACAGTGAGACAGAGTATTCCCACTGTAATCTGCTCAACTTTTTCCATGGCCATGAATTTTCAGACCATTGTGATTATGTTTTGTTCATTATTAAATACAACTTACATCAGTGTCTGTATTTTACAGTCTGGTTTCTCCAGCAGAGCAGAGATGCTCTTCATGCCAGTGTCTCCTACTTTGTTCTCATTCAGACTCAGCTCTGTCAGGTGTGAGGGGTTTGATGTCAGAGATGAAGTCAGTGTAGCACAACCCATTTCTGTTATACTGTTGCCACCAAGCCTGCAGACAAATAATGTTGTTGTAAAGACCAAAACTACACAACACATTTCATAATGCCAAGTCAAAATAAGTAATCAATATAAATATCTCGCTCACAGTGCAATTTCTCGAGTTACATACTTCTGTAGCACACCCTGGGCTCTCCAATCAAACAGTGAGGCGGTATTCTGTCCCACTGTTTTTTCTTCATGCCCATGAATTTTCAGACCACTGTGGTTATAATTTATTCAAGAATAACTTACACAAGTGTCTGTAGTTTACAGTCTGTTTTTTCCAGTAGAGCAGAGATGTGCTTCACTCCTGAGTCTCTTAGTTGGTTCCCACTCAGATTCAGCTCTATCAAGTGTGAGGGTTTGATGCCAGAGATGAAGTCAGAGCAGCACAGCCCTTCTCCGTTATACTGCTGTTGTCAAGCCTGAAGGGAGCAGAAAGACGGGAAAGTTTCAGGGAACTTGAGAACATGAAGTGTAAAAGCAAAACAGACCAGCTTTTACAAGGCCTGTCCAGACCAAGATCTACCAAGGTCTGATGGACCAAGATTTTTTGGTTAACAGCAGTAATGTGTTTTTATCCCAACCTCACATATGATGTTCTAGTTACTGCAATCACTGTACATGTGACTATCAAAAATAAAATAGAAACAGGTTTATCCGTTTGACAAATCAAAAAATACCTGTTCTGAGTAATAAGGAAATATGGATTTCTAT
>PYXC01002028.1:0-7500 GCA_015244755.2 Tenualosa ilisha
TCTGGCATCTGATTATGGCCTCAGAAAAGGCCTGATGGCTGAGCTTCTCAGAAATATTAATGTACAGCTGAATATTTAGCGGCTCTGTCTGAACTCACACTAAATCCACTCACACTTGACGACACAGATCAGTGGATCGGGACGGCGCTCTCCACAGCGGGAATGAATCTCTCTCGCAGTGTTTTCATCTGAATGCATTTTGATCAGAGCATCTCTGTCTGAACACTAATTTTTGCAATTACTGTTTGGCCTCGTCTCAGAAGACAAAGTGGGAGGGAAGAAATCATTTGGCACCCCAGGCTGTGGATCTTGGCATGTCATTTCCCATTACTGGGATGAACCAAAAACTTCACAAATTCCTTAAAATATTCCTTAATGTATTAAAATCCTCTCTGACACCAACACAACTTAATGTGCATTGGGAGGGCCTTAATTGAACCTAGAAACTGACTATATTAGCTTCTGTCGGTATGATACATGGAGCCAAATCCTTAATTAACGTCCTACACTAATATACTCAAAGTTTGTTTTCATACCCCTATGGCATATCAATGGGCTTCATTCTATACATGAATCCTTCACTGTGTGCACACATTTTTAGCCTAAAACAATTGCCTGTCTGGCATCATATCAGTTATAGAAGCAGCTAGCAAGAGACGCATGTCTCTGTGCATAAGTGAGAAATCAGGATTGTGCACAAGTTTGCCTTGGGGGCAGCTGATCAGTGACATATGATGTCTAGACCCGTGGAAAACTCAGTTCCCTCAAGTGTGAGCATGGCTGTGCATTCATATCAGGGACACGGCGGGGGGTTGGGGGGTGGGGGTGGAACCAGACGGAAATTTGGCAGAGGAGGCAAGGGAGGAGACTGGAGAGTGGAGTAGAGTGGAGTAGAGTAGGGATGGTTCTTTTTAGGGTAATGCAATTGAGTTTTCTGTCTGGGGATGAGAGGGTGGGTAGGTGGATGGGGAAGAGTGGTGGTGGGAGTGTGTGGACAGGACGTCCTCGAATGTAGTTCTTTAAGGAGATGGGGTGATGGCACTGGTGATGGAGGGTGTCCTCAAAGTCCCCTAACAAATCTATGTGTATTTTCATATTTATAGGGGTTCATATATTTATTTGTGCAGTCATGCTTGCAGGTTAGACCATAGCAAATGCTGCTGGTGTCTCTAAATGGAACAGTAACATGAAGTAGAAATGGAAGACTGACAGACGTGTGCGGCCAAAACAACATGGTTTATGAATAAATATATCACATCCACAAATCTGACCTTCATTGAGCAAAAATGATACAATAAAACTCTCCTGGGAACCCAAATATTGCCTGAGTCCCTCAGAATTAATAACAGACAATAAACACAATGCTGTCTTCTTCACAAGATGAATTTGAGATGTGACATTGGTACACTTCAGATGCATAAAGGCCAAATAAAGTCACTGCGACTGCACAATTGGTGTGTGTGTGTTTGTTTGTTTGTGTGTGTGTGTGTGATCTAGAATATATTTGCCAAGAGTGGGCATTGATGCAGTGCGAGTTTGCTCTGCCTTCCTCCCTCTCTCTTCTCTCTTTCTCTCTCTCTCTCTCTCTCTCATTCCGGTGTGACAGACACACGTGTCAGCAGAGCACAACGAATTACTCACCTGCACTCGCTCCATCCGACAGCGACACCAGCACCCAAGGTCATCTCCCGCCACCACATCGTGGCCCCAGAATGAGCTGTTTTTAAAAATAGCCTCCACGCTCCGGCACCTGCATAAAACCTGCACTTCACTGGTTCGAAACATTATTTCTCCAACTTCTAAATTACTGTCTGCTGGTGTAAAAGTAAATCCCTGTAATATCACTCCGGGGGTCTGAAGGAGGGGTGGGGTGGATGGGATTGGGACGGCACAAGCGCATGAAATAACTTTCAGCAGGCAAATCGACCAATCTCAGCACTCAGTGCAATCTAAACTTAAGCTTCTGACTTATCACGGGAGCCATCTTTCCATTCAGCCTTGGCCAGCACAGTCTTGTGGCTGTGCACAGAGCAGGCCTCAGTCCCAATACACCTCCAAATACCCCTAGAAATAGAACGGGATTGTGTTTGGGAGGTGGGGTGTTAAATAGAATACAGTGGATTTGTGGTTGGATTTAAGAATAAGCAACAGATTAGTGAAACACAATGGGGGTTTGATACCTCGTAATATATATTAAGCCTTAAGGTTCCAGGAGAAAATAACATGATATTATGTTTAACCAGTACAAACAGGTTTAGTACAAGTACTTCATATAATATACGTTCTAAGAATATTTTGTTCCCCGAGGATACTTTTAAATGACCACAAACCAATAGGGAAAAGCTGTCTTGTAATTTCTGAAAAAACACAGACACACTTTCACAGCGCAGCATGCAGCAATGTCAGAAGTTTTAAAGCTCTCTCTGTCTTTTTCGTGCACACACACACACACACACACACACACACACACACACACAAGGCACAGAGAGAGACACTGCAGCATATAGCATTACAGCAAGTCTACAAATCACACACACACTGGCATGCACAGAACTGGCACACGGCGATGCTGTGTAGTGGTTAAATGGGGGCCTCTGCAGGAGATAGTGTCAGAGACCTGCAGCATCAGCACGTCCAGAGGTGGAGAGGTGACTAGAAGGGGCAGCATACAGGTGGACAGATGGATACAGAGAGAGCAGTAAGAGAGAGAGAGAGAGAGAGAGAGGGAATACAGATGGAGAGATGCACGTGGAGAGAGAGAGAGAGAGGGAAAGTGGGAATTAAGGTCGAGATGGATACAGAGAGAGAGGGAATGTGGGAACATGGGTGGAGAGATGTAGAGGCAATTGAGGAGAGATGGAGAAGAGATAGATAAATAGTGGTAGAAAGGTGGATAGAGGTGTAGAGAGTAATAGGAGAAAGAGAGGGGGGGAAGAGCAGTAGAACAACAGAAAGAAGGAAAGAGGAGGATGAGGGACAGAGAGAGAGACAAGGGCCTAGAGAGGGCTAGAGGAGAGTATAGAGGGATGAAGAGACTGGTGAGGAGGATAGGAAAAAGAAAAAGGGATATACCGATAGAGGTTGTTGGAGGAAGATGGAGTGAGAGGTAGAGATGGTCATAGAAAGATGGAGTGCAGGGAATGGGCGGCAAAAGATAGAGAGTGGGCCATTAAGCTGGGGACACATGATTCACCCTCACTCACACCACTCTCTTCTCTCTGTCACCAAAGGTGATCAGAAACACAACCAGCACTGGTGCATCAGTGATAAGTGGGCAGGTCACTGACCATGACCACAGCCATCACACACACACACATATATGTATGCTCTCCCTCTTTCTCTCTTTCTCTCTCTCTCTCTCTCTGGGTGCCTGTGATGTTAGAGGAAAGTGACTGATCAGTGAGTGTGAGTGTGCACACAGCACAGGGAATTCACTTCTCTTCAACTGGGAAGCATCATGATAAAGTGGGTGTTAACAGTGACCTTATGTGTGTGTGTGAAAAGCTGATTATGAGCTGCTTATATTGTCATATTGTGTGTGTGTGTGTGTGTGTGTGTGTGTGTGTGAGTTAGTGTGTTATGGCTTAGCCAGGCCTGGGAGTGAGGAGGTGTGTTTTGAATTAACTGTCCTTGAGTGTGTGTGAAACACTGATTATTTGCCACCTCCTTTCTCACCGTTAGTGTGTTAGTGTGGGCAGCAGAGCAATAATAGAACTCTTTGGTTCTAGTAAACTGGGTTGGTTTTGTAAAAAGGAAAAATCATTATAATGCTTAAAGTGTCAGCATCAGCAGTTTTATGTGCATAAGAGACTGGCTGTGTGTGTGTGTGTGTGTGTGCGTGTGCGTGTCTGTGCGTGCGTGCGTGCGTGCGTGTGTGTACGCGTGTGTGTGTGTGTGTGTGTTTGCGCCTTTGTACACCTACAGTCCCCCCACATCTTCGTGTTTCACTGAGCATCACTTTTTGTTATATTTTGTACCAGTCTGTCATTGTTTTTTTCCTCATACAGTGCTTTTCATAGGCCACAGTTCCTTGGATTCTGTACCCTTTTTGTGTGTGTGTGTGTGTGTGTGTGTGTGTGTGTGTGTGTGTGTGTATGGCTTGTATTGCATCTGAACTTGTCTCCTTGCGTCCTTCATCTCTGCTGGTACTGCCATGGGCTTCCTCTCCCATCTCACTACTGTGGCCAGTTTGATGTGTGTTCTGTCAGACTGGTCTCACAAATGTGTGTGTGTGTATGTGTAGCGAATGTGTTTGTGACGGATGTGTGTGTGTGTGTGTGTGTGCGCGCGTGCATGTGTGCATTTGTGGCCATGCTGCGATGAAATGTCAGCTGTATATTTCAGTCTCTATGCCAACATGGGCTTAATTGGAGCGTGTCACCATTTAATTTCTGTGCTGTGTGTGTGTGTGCGTGTGTGTGGGTACCCGTGTGTGCGTCTGTTTGTGTGTGTTTTAGGAATATAAAGAAATAGTCTGTGTGTTTGTATGTGGCATGTGTAAGTGTATGCATGCAAGTGTCAGTGTCTGTATTCATTTCATGAATTTTAATAGTTAAATGTTGTGTGTGTGTGTGTGTGTGTGTGTGTGTGTGTGTGTGTACGCCTGCGTGTATATAGGTGTCACCTGAGAGTACATTTACATTTTACTTTCACTGTACATGATCTGAATACAGATCTCTATGCAAAACTAGAGAACACACAATCTTGCTATTCAATGGAACCTGGGAATCTTATCCTGCACAGCGAATTCTTATTCCCTTATCGTGAATAAACACTATCTTTTATTCCTGCACCTCAGTGGGTAAATAGAGTTCAACCACAGTGTTTCACCCTAAACTATCACCCTGGATTTCACTTCCCTGCCGGTCTAGAGAAAGGGAGATTTTGAGCTAAGTCTGTCTGACTGAGTGTACAACACACCTCCTCCTCCTCATGGAGCTCTCTGCAGGAATATGATGAGTGACATGGACCGAGACCAACCAATCAGGTGCTTCCTTAGGGTGTTAGCCTCTGTGTTAGCCAATCAGGATTCAAGGCAACAAGGCTAAATGCAGAGGGGACAGTGATGGTTTGAGGAGTGTTTGAACTTGTGCCATGACCCGGATAGAGAGGGGGCTTTTGGGAGAGTGGGGGACCAAGGGACAACCAAGAGAAGACACTGTCACTGAGCTATCCAGAAACCTGTGTATGGGTGTGTGTGTGTGTGTGTGTGTGTGTGTGTGTGTGTGTGTGTGTGTGTGTGTGTGTGTGTTTGGACTTATTTATTCACCTCCCAGAGAGAGACTTCCTCCCACTATCTCTTTAAGTGGGTTGCCCTACCACACACCAGGATCCCATTTGAAGGAGTCTACATTATTGATATCTTACATGTCATCTCTGGCATATGGTTGATTGGCTCTGCACAGTGCTAGGGTTTGGTGAAGGCAGTATTCAGTGTATGAGTGTGTATGCAAACAATTCATACCAACAGCCACTCCATCACTGTAGCTTACAATGAAATACAGAATATTTAGACATTACTAGAATACATACATCAAGATACAGATAGACAGTATAATAAAAATAGGAATCAATTTGCAATATAGAAAAGATATCAGCAGTATTTAAACTGTGTGTATATTTTTGTAGGTGATAAGCAATAGCTGTGTGTGTGTGTAAGAGTGTGTGTGTGTAAGTGTGTGTGTGTGTCTGTGCGCGCACGCTCAGTTTTAAGTTGTTGGGGTTAATGGGAACAGTGAGGTCTTTCAGGAGCTTATTTTAGATTAACACTATTCCATTAAGATGGAGTTCATACTGCTTTGATACAGGGGCAGAGGTTGTTTTTTTTAGCAGGGGAAAGAATGTGGAGAATGTGCTTACGCCTTAGTCTTTGGACTTACTTTTATCTCTTGGTTTTCAGATAGAAATCTTACCTGGTGTGACAGATTGTGCTCTGAGACTACATGCTTACATTCAATTTTCTATAGCACTTGGTGCTATTCAAAGTACCTGCCTGTAACCGGTGTGGGGTGGGCAGTATCTAATCTAAATTGCAGACAAAGCCTTTGCTCTGACATTGCTCTGTAAAACAGATTGACATCATGGACACAAGGAATTGTATGGGTTTACGGAGTGGGAAGTATGGAACATTTGGCTAACATTGGGATTACAAACATGAACCAAGCAGTGTAGATGGACGTATAAAAAGAAATAGGTGTTTTTACTGTATGGGCCTTTGAAATGGTTTGCGATGTTCAGTGAAAGAGAATAAAACTAATATAAAACTAGCAGAAGATTCTCCCTTTTCATTTTTTCTCCGATTTCAGGTCTTCTGTTTCAGGAAACAAATGATATCCACAGCATGCAATTATCTGAGTCACATATTGGAAATTTAGATTGATAATTGTGGGTGTTATACCTTCAGTTGGCCATTCCTTCAAAGTCAGTGTCCAATTATTACGGGGTCACTTGTTTGTCAGTTAATAATTACAAGTGCCAAAAATGTATCACAGTTTTACTTTCTTCAACCTCTTCTCTCTGTTGTCTCTTGACTTTCTTTTTTAGGTTTAATGAAGCATGTCTTCTCCCTCCTCCCCCCCCAAGGTACAGCGCAGGCAGTGGCGCCCCCTATAGACTGCCTGGAGGCGGAACAGGCGTGCACGGTGGATGCAAGGTGTGTGGAGGTGTACCGGCTGCTGGAATACTGCTCGGCTGAGGAGGCTGTGGCACCCCTGGGGCCCGAGGCCCGCCGTGAGTGCCTGGAGGCCCAGAGCACCCTGCAGTACTACCGCCCTCTACAGGAGTGCAAGTGCCACCGCGGCTCGCGGCGTGAGGAGCTCTGCCTGCGAGTCTACTGGACCGTTCGTTTTGCCGGTGCGTCTCCCGAGAGAGAGAGAAAGAGAGAGAGAGAGAGAGACAAAGATAGAGAGACTGAGACAGAGAGATGTCGCTCTCTGATGTTCTGTTTGCTTGTTTGCTTGCTTGCTTGTTTGTTTGTGTAAACACATTTAGAGACTGTGACAGGGAAAATGTCATGTTTGATCTTGTTGTTTTTTTTTGTCAGATGCAAGTAGATTGACACAGTCTTGTTTGCATTGTGCATCAACATGTTTGCAGGTAATGAGAAGGCTACATTTCACTTGCCTGCTTTCAGATCCTTTCTTCTCATAATTGGCAAGTGCTGACTGAACTTGAAGAGCACAAATACAAGTGCACACACACACACACACACACACACACTCATACAAACACACAAGCACACAACCACATAGACACAAGCTCTCTCTCTCTCTCTCTCTCTCTCTCACTCACACACACACACTCACCACACACAGAAAAGATCTAAATACCTGCCCATATTTTGGAGGAGCCACCTGGCTGTTGTGTGTGTGTGTGTGTGTGAATGTGTGAGTGTGTGTGCTGTGAACTGTATGATAATCTCCCTCTGGGACACTTGCTGAGGGTGCACTCACATGGTGAAACACCACTACACAACACAATGCCAAGCAGTGTGTGTGTGTG
>PYXC01002028.1:10000-17500 GCA_015244755.2 Tenualosa ilisha
TTTGGAGGTTTAGCCTAAAAAGCAACTGATTTGTACCCACTTCATGCAGTTCTGTTAATGAGGCATCCATTGCTCTCTTTTGTTTACTCCCAGAAGCACTAGTGCCTGTAAGAGGCTTTAACAGTAATCTACTGATCACCTGATCTGATAATATCAGATTTTTCAATCTCGCCTTTGTCCAATACCAGTGATCTGAGATAGGGACAACACTGCCTGTGTTGTAATGAATATATGAAATATGAGGCTCTTTTTTCCAGTGCATATGTGCATACACTAACAAGGATGCTAATTGAAGGTAATTTTGCTTAATGTCTCATAATTGAAGCATCATCATTCTATTTGGGTGGTTGCACACAGACAGTGATTTTCTCATTAATCATCAGTTCTTTTATAGACTCCATTTTAGTGCATTATACTTCATCTGTAGTGCTCTGCTTTATGTTGACTGTGAGGTGTTTCTTTCTTTGTACATCAGGAGAGAGCACAACAATACCACCAACAACGAACATCAAGACCTTTTGTTTTGGGCAGGAATGAAAAAAACATTTTGTTACTTTCTCAAATTATCTTTTCCATTTCAATTATTTTACAGAATGGCTTCATTTAGATTTAATGGTGACGAGAAAACTGCGGAAAGCAAACCCTCTGTCTTGGAGTTTCATACAGTCTTTGCAGCATTTTCAAATGGATTATGATTAATGAATTAATTCATTTCATATTTCCATGTTTTCGTAATCACTGCAGAAATGAGAGCAGAACGCTGTGGCGAGGAAATCCCACAACAGTAAATAATTCTCTCACATTTGCATTTTGCATGTTCTCATAATGATTTCTTTAAGCGCTCATATCAATGTATGCAAATCAGTACTCCCAGGAGTGGGTGGCTGTATAAAACAAATTGTTCCTAAAAACCACAAGCAAAACCTTTCCAAGCCAACCAACCATAACAACCTGGACCTCACTGATATTTAAGCAATTTAAACACTCTAATCACGAAAAGCCCACAAGGAAGTGGAATATTTAGTTATTTATTTTTCCAGTTTGATTAGTGTTTAGAATGCCGTCACACTGTGCTTACATGGGCATCAGAGGTGAGTCTGCAATAGCTTTAGGTTCTTTCGGATCACTGTACTTATCCAATCAAGGGCTATTTGGTCCAGGGAGACCTCTTTCCTTCTCGCTTGATTGAGCCTGAACTCATTCGCTGGCAAGGAAGGCTGACACATTAATGTTCCAGAGAGATTCTTCCAAAAGCAAACGTTCATTAACCGCAATGAGAGAACAAGCCGTGTCAGTGGGGCTCTGGTTTAATATGTGAGAACTAATAAGCCCTGGCAATTGTGAATGTTTTTAGTCAGCGTTCATTCATGAATGACTGCTTATGCAAATGATTTAATGAGGTCTGTTCTGCTTGCCTTTGTGCGTTTTTTGTTTTGCTTTGTTTTTTTGGTTGTTTGAAGGCTGTCATTTGAGAAACAGCATGCGGTAAAACCATGCAGAATAGCTGTGCCATCACTATGCCTTCAGTCATATTTATGTCTGAGGAAGAGGTGCTAGCTGGAGATTGGTGCGAGAAATAACATGGAGAGTTATAATAACACCGTGCTAGCACTCCACCAGCCACCAGTGGAATTCATAGCTTGGCTGTTAACACCTTGTGTCTCCTGCACCTTCGCCACGGCCATCTGATTCTCACTTGGGAAGCTGTTTGGATAAAACACACACACACACACACACACACACACGCACACATTACCAATGTCTCCCCTTTCCATTCTCAGTCCCATAATGCACCAGACTGTGTGGCTTAATAGGAGTATTTTCCTCTGTTATGGCCTCTTACCTGGTGTTGCAGATTTCATATCTGGCCCTGCTGTGGTTTACAGGGATGAGATGGTCCATGTTATTTTGACCATCCTATGTGGTAAATAGCTTCTATCTAATTTGGTTTTGTGTTATGAAGTGTCGCAGTTTTTCTGAAACCCATCATGTCAGACCAATACAGCAGGACAAGACCAAAGAACACTAAGAGTTTTATACATCGATGCCTGACTGACTGGCAGTAATCTAATTTATTTCTAAAAGCATGAGGATCTGTTTAAAGCATTAATACTTCTAAAGCTTCTATTTTTTGGAGTGCTTTGTGTGATTTGTTTAAAGGCGTGTGCGTGTGATTTGTTTAAAGGCATGTGCATTTGTTTTATTTGTGGGCCAAAAGGTTCTTCAATTATTCATTGCTTTAGTGCGGAATGTTCTGCCAAAACAGCGCTGTTAACAAAAAGGTTTTTAATAGTCAAAAAGTGTTTTTTTTTTTTTTTTTTTTTTACTTCAGCACAAATTGCTTTAAATGTGATAGCTTTTTTTAAGTTACATAACTGGAGAGTTAAGAGGAAAGTTGCTCAGAGGATGATTTCAGCTGATCAGTGCTGATGGGGAACAGAGGCACTCTACTGCAGTCAGAGAAACACAATAATAAAAGTCTTTTTATTTGCTTCCTCTCTTTCACCAACACATTTCCATTGAGTCCCAGCTTTTCATCCCCTTTTGTTCTGTCATTTCAAGGATTAAGTCTTTCACATCAGTCACTGTTGAGTGTTTGGCTGCCTTTTTTGTTGTTGTTGCTATCGTTGTTTTGCACGATTGTGCTTTCTGTGGGACTTGGTGCGTGCAAGTCTCCTGCACACTGCACATTTACCACACTCAGCATACTCAAATATACTGTACTAACACTGCACTTGTGTAGTGAAGGACACGTGCAAAACTACGTCATACACAGTATTTCATAGACAGCTATGCTTTTTTTATGAGTCATCCTGAAAATGATTGTTGTGTTTGAGTCTGTCCTAAGTGTGTTATGTTGATGTTTATTCTGTCCGTGTCAGCTTTCAAACTGTTTGATGCAGTGTTAGTGGTTTAGAAATTTAACCAACGTTCAACGGTGTCCACATATCAGAGAACTGTCATTATCACTGCTGGTGATTAAAGCTGTAAAACTGACCTGATAACCAGTGACAGGGATATACCATCTGTCATAACATTTTTTGAGATGGTTATGACAGTCTTATGTCAGAAGCATCTAGGGAAATGTCTTGGTGACACTCTTGGTGGCAGCCATGAATGCTACCATCTCTCACATGTGGGGATCATGGCGGGTTAGCATCAGAACATGTAAATGCTAAAGAGATAGGGGTAATCTGTTTGTATAGAGTGTGTCCCCTGACGTCAGGTTCATGTCATGGTGTATAAATCCCTCTCTGGTGAATCACAGCCTTGTCACACACATCCACACACACCCACACACACGTGCACACACACACACACACATCTAGACACACACACAGCCCTGAAGGGCTGAGTCACGGCCCGTCAGGTTAGCTTTGTGTGAGCGGCACACAGATTGTTTCACACATCACTATGTGTGTGTGTGTGTGTGTGTGTTTGTGTGTGTGTGCGTGTGTGTGTGTGTGTGTGTGTGTGTGTGTGTGTGTAGGCCTTCAGAAGTGCACGTCAGATAAAATGAAGGCTTTGCTTCTGTATGAGTTCTGCTGTGTGACACAGTCTTGTGTGAAGTTACGGAAGGTGATGCATTTGTATGCTAAATGGCCTTTTTGTCCCTCTTTCTTTCTCTCTCTCTCCTCTGTTCTTGCCCATGTGTATATATGTGTGTGTGCTTGTCTGTGTGTGTGCCTGGTTATGTGTGTATGAGTATCTCCCTGTCTATGTGTCTTTGCATGTCTTTTTCCTGTGTGTATCTGTGTGTGTGTGTGTGTGTGTGTGTGTCTGTGTGTATGCGTGTATCTGTTGGCATGCGTGTCTATACGCATGTCAGATCCAGGTTGGCAGATTTTCAGCACAACTGTCAGTCGTCGGCACACTCCCCGACGGGCTGCATGAGAGAGACTGGCACCGTGTGCCTGAAGGCCTACGCTGGACTCATAGGTGAGTGGGTGAGGGGGTGAGGGAGTAGGGGGGGGGGGGGGGGGGGGGTAGTTGGGGGGATGCCCACTCGACTTCAGGGGATACAGATGGAAAGAATAGAGAAAACAAGGAAAATGACTGAGGGACAAAAACAAGGGGCTGAAAGAAGAAAAGGAGGAATGTCAGGGGGAAACATGAAAGAAAGGGAAAAAGAACAACAGAAGGGAAGGAAAAGAGGAAGAAATTCAGGAAGTAGTAAAGGAAGGAAGGGAAAGAAAGAGGGACGAAAGGCAGCAGGAAGTATGGAAAGAAATTAAAGGTGGTAAAGGAAGTAAGATCGAAAAAAAGAATCAAGGAAGGGGAGAATACACAGGAAAGCAACAGCTACTAGAGAGCAGAAGCAGTGATCTCGAAAGAACACCTCTCTTTTTGTTTTTTTTCTTCTAGTGTTCTTTTGAGATCAGTGAGCAGCAGCGCATTTGAGTCGTGAGTAGCACTGAAATCCAAGAGACACGGGGAACCATGAAGCTTGTGAAGAAAGAGGGAGCAAAATAAGAAAAGGGTGAAGGAGAAAAAAGGGATAGAAGAAAATAAAGAAAAAGGAAAGCAGAGAGAGACCACTGCGAACGGAGACAGAGCCAGTTATAAGTTGAGAGTTTAGCAGTGATGTCTGATGCTTAGAGGAGTTGAGGGTTCCAGTGAGTCAGGTGCAGCAGGAGGGAAGGAAGGTAGGACAGACAGATAGAAGGAAGGGGAAGAGTTCAAAGAAAAGGGGGAATGAAGGAAATGAGGAATGAATGAATGAAGGTGAAGGAGTGGAAAACAGGAACGGCAACAAAGGAGATGAAAGGAGAAAGATGAGAGACAGAGGAGAGAGAGAGAGCAGAGTCAGCTTTGTGTTGAGAGTTTAGTTCTGAGCTCTGAAGTTCTGTGGAGGTGGAGAAGAGTGTGTCAGGTGAACAGACCCTCTCCCCTACACATACACACACACACACACACACACACACACACTTAACCACACACACAAGTACCACACATCACATGCTCCCTGAGGAGAGGAAACGACGGAAGCGTGGAATCTCTATCTCTCTCTCTTCCTCTCTCTCTCTCTCTCTCTCTCTCACACACACACACCACACACACACACACACACACACACACACACGTGTGCATTCACACCCGGCTGTAAACAGGTGGACCTTCCCCTAGAATCAGACAGCCACCAGGGAACACAGATTCTATTGTCTTTATCTGCCTTCATTAATCGCACTCAATTAATTAGTGAAAAAAGAGAGACAGAGGGATGGAGAGAAAGAGAGAGAGAGAGAGCGAAGCATCTAGCTGAGGAGGAGGCCACGCTCATAATTACACAGCTAGCTGCTTGGAGAAGATAACATGAAAACCAGAGCTGTGTCACTCGCCTGATAAAAAGACACTCATTGTTATAAAAGTAGAACGGCAACACATTTTAAAGGAGACGTACAGTACGTCTATGCAGTAAGAACACCATACAATACCTTTCATGAAACGGACTTGATAAGGACAGTAGAAAAAAACAACACCCATCCCTGTGTTGTGGTACGTCTCCAAAAAGAGAACATCTCAGTGCCATGGTAGGCGAACCATTGTTGACTTTGTTACTTTGTACTTGTGTCTTCTAATGCTGTCAAACTGACAGACAAAAGGGAGGTGTAATTGTGAAATAGTTAAAAGAGAGTTTGGCAGAGGTAGGGGCAGTGTTGTGCCGTTTGATAAGGCATGAGTACATCCGCAGCTGGATTCCCTCTGCAATATTTATGAGCCATAAATACTTCATCTTCCACTCATCTTCAATGCAGAGAGGCTTCAGGACTCTGAAGCATCACAAGTGTGGGTATGCATGAAGGTGAAACCTACAGATGGCAATGCTGTGTGTTGACCTTACAGACTCCGTCTCTTTCCTGTGGTGTGTCTGTGTGTGTGTATGTGTGTGTGTGTGTGTGTGTGTGTGTGTGTGTGTGTGTTACTGTAGGTACTATCATGACCCCTAACTACCTCAGTAACAGCAGTAAGGAGGTGGCCCTGTGGTGCACCTGTGAGGGGAGTGGCAACCACTGGAGTGACTGTCAGAGAGTCCTCAACATGTTCACTAGCAACACCTGTCTCAGTAAGTCTCTCCATCACACACACACACACACACACACGTACGTGCGCACGCGCACACACACACACACACACACACACACACACACACACACACATTGTTTTGAGCAGCAACCACTGGAGCAACTGTCAGAGCCCTCAACATATTTGCCAGTAACAGCTGCCTCACTGAGTTGAGTCTCTCCCTCACACACACACACACACACACATGCACACGCACACACACACACACACACACACACACACACACACATGCACACTCCTGCTGTTTTTCAGTTCCTTGCTGTCTCACACTCTCTTTCACTGTCTGTATGCCTTCTCATGTGTTCTTCTCTCTCTCTCTCCCTCTATCTCTCTCTCTCTCACTCTCTTTCTCTCTTTATATTGATTTTCCATCCTGCCTTTATTCTTTCACACACACACACACACACACACACACACACACACACACACACACACACACACACACACACACACATAGATTTATATTTTAAAGCTAAATACAAGTTAGATTTAATACATTTCTGTTGTGTAACTGAGTGGAATTTCTTAGAATTAATTGAAAACCGATTTACTTCTTCCTGTGCGGTAGAGTCTCTAAGTCCAACTCAAGTCCAACTGAACTGAAGCCAGTTCTAAAATACAGAATATGCACACACATATACTCACATACACACTCTCTCTCTCTCTCTCGCTCTCTCTCTCTCACACACACACACACACACACACACACACACAGACATTGAAACAACACATGAATCGTGTATGATTAAGCATCATCTGAGGGTATTCCATCAACACTACCAAGGACAGGACAATAAAGACATGATGTAATTTCCTCTCCCAGAGAACGCCATCAATTCATTGGGCAACATCCCAGCCCCCACACCGGAGACCACACCTGCTCCCACCTTCCATCCATCGCCACGTATGCAGCAGGACCACGGCAACAGCGTCACCACTAGCAACGGACTTACAGGCGTCAAGGTCATCGCTAATGGAAACAGCCACCTGAACCACAGTGCCAACAGTTTGCCTGGCTTGAGAAGAGTGAGTATGGAGACGTGGAGACACTGGAGAATATTTGGCACTTATTGATCATGAAGGGAGGTGTGTGTGTGTGTGTGTGTGTGTGTGTGAGTGTGTGAGTGAGTGAGTGAGTGAGTGATAAGAAAGGTGTGAGGCTCTTTGTATGTTTGTCTCTGTGTGTATGGGTGTGTGTTCATCTGTTGGCATGTGCATGTGTGTGAGAAATGATGTGAGAGATGTGATGAGCTGTTGTTTCTGTGTCTGTGTGTTCATGTGTGTGTGTTTGTATGTTTGCTGACATTGCCATTAGATGTCAGACACAGCCCATTAAGCCTGCGTTAGAACATGATTACCTAGGCCCGCAGAGTTTAAGAAAAATCCCTAATGGCGCCAGCAGACCAAACTCATCCC
>PYXC01002028.1:22500-32500 GCA_015244755.2 Tenualosa ilisha
CTTCTCCAACAAACTCACCCCTCTGTTCCAAGCAATTATGCCCCTCTTTTCTTAAGCGTACACACACACACACACACTACCCCCTGTTTGGCCTCTGTCAGCTGAGTCTTAGAGCTGAACCCCTCTGGGACAATTAAAAGTTTCTCCACCAAAGGGGAAGATCCGGAGCCGGAGCCGGAGCCGGAGCCGGGCGAGGCAGGGCCTGGAAAATGAGACACCCTTCAGAGGGGCCGAGCAGCGGAGCGGCATGGCAGTGAGGCACGAGATGCCGCCCGGGCGTCGCAACGCTGCCGAATTCCAGAGAACCGCGAGCCATTCTCTATATTTATGCTTCTCTGGAAACTCGGTTGCCAATGACAGAAAAGTCTTCTCTCTCTCTCTCTCTCTCTTTCTCTTTTATTTTTCACCTCTGTTAGAATGAGTGAGAGAAGTTGAGCAAGAGGAGAAAGAAGAAATAGAGAGAGAGGGATAGAGAAAGAGAGAAAGAGAGTGGGGTACTAGAGCCTGAGGCATCCCAGTGCAAAGAGCAGAACATTCAGCCCCCTCCTGTCCTCCCCCTCTCTCAACTTCTGTCTTTTTCTCTCTTATATTCACTTTGCTGTTTTTGCTGATGCTCGTGTTTTCCTCTTGCGTTTGTCTTTCTCTTCCTTATGAATTAGCAAAATTAAGTCGCCGCTGCGGGGGATTAAGGTAAAGGGCGTATCATCACAGAGCACCCAGGCAGTCGTACACCACGCAGAGGCAAACACACACACACACACACACACAAACACACTACACTCCTACTTAGTCTATCTGCCAGTTCAGCTCAAGGTTGCTGCACACTACACCACCACACACACACACACACACACACACACACACACTAATGCATAACTCATCTAACATCAAGCTGCTTTTTGTTCCCCACCTCCTTTGTGGCTCTTAGCCCTTGGCCCAGTCTAAATGTGTTTGTGTTTGTGTGTGTGTGTGTGTGTGTGTTGTGTGTGTGTGTGTGTGTGTGTGTGTGCTTGTGTGTAAGAAGTGAGCATACGGTTTGATTAGGAGACTGATTAAGATGCTTAGTCAGTGGACAGCATTGGGTAGCCTTGTGTGTGTGTGTGTGTGTGTGTGTGTTTGTGTGTAAGCAGTGAGCATATGGTTTGATTAGGAGACTGATTAAGATGCTTAGTCAGTGGACAGCATTGGGTAGCCTTGTGTGTGTGTGTGTATGTGTGTGTGTGTGTGTGTGTGTGTGTGTGTGTGTGTGTTTGTGTGTAAGCAGTGAGCATACGGTTTGATTAGGAGACTGATTAAGATGCTTAGTCAGTGGACAGCATTGGGTAGCCTTGTGTTTGCGCTCTGTCACCCCCACCCACCCGCCCAAACCCTCTCTCTTTTTCTCTCTCTCCTTCTCTTCACTCCTTCCCTCTTGTATGTCTCTTCTCTCACAGTTCTCTCGCTCTGCCCTGTTTTATTCTACTTTTTTCACTCCTTTTCTTGCTCTCTTCCTTTTCTTCTTGTCTTCCTTTTATGGCACCTTAGCCCTCACTCACCTCATTCTTTCCTTCTTTTATATCTTCTCTCTTGCTGTCCTCTCACTCTGTCATTTCTTATTCTCTCTCTCTTTCTCTCTGTCTCTTTTTTCATGTGCCCCCTCCCTTTTTGCTCTCACTCTCCCCACTCCAACTTTACTTCTTGTATCTCTGCAATCTAGCTGCTCTTTCACTCTGTCATTCTTCTCTCTCTCTCTCTCTCTCTCTCTCTCTCTCTCTCTCTCTCTCTCCCTCCCTCTCTCTGTCTCTCAGGGCCCTTTGTGTGGCATGCTGTTTTGCTGCACTCTTTTTAATGGTCCTCTTGCTCGCAGCCACACACGCTTTCTCGCTCTCTTTCTTTCTTTCTCTGTCTCTCTCTCTCCCTCGTTCTCCCTCTCTCTCGGAGAAAGAATGGCTGAGTGGCTTTCTGCGCCATACCAACCCTCTGCAGCACACACCACTCACACACACCCTCGACTGTGTGGGGGAAGAGCAGAAAGCAAGCAGGAGCGATGGAGAGACAGACGTAGAGAGAGGAGATGGGGTGGTGGTGGAGACATAAAAGAAAAAGAAGATTTTAAGAGAGCTAAAAACAGGCCAGTTAGGCAGAGAGAGAGGTAGAGAGAGAGAGAGAAAAAAAAGAAGTAATTTCATTGTGGTCATGAGAGAAAGAAAGGGGCGGGTGGGGGGGGGGGGTATTTCCCTAGTGCTGGATGGAGAGAGGCAGAATGAAAGAAAAAAGATCTCTGGAGTGCATGACAGAGAAATGGCAGAAGAGGCAAAGTAGAGAAGAACGAGGGCATAAAATGTGTGATGCACCAGCAAGAGAGAGAGAGGTGTGAGAAACAACACAGACAAAAAAAATGTTGGAGGAGATGAAAAGAGAGAATTTGGAAGAAAAGAGAGCATGAGTGAGAGAGAGAGAGAGAGGTGGAGGTTAGAGTGTGAGCGTGCGGTTAGAAGAAATGAGAAAGAAAAAGAGAGAGAGAGGTGGATAGCAGATGGTGCTCCCAGCTGCATTAGTGCTGTAGTCACTTTTATTTTCATGCCCACAGCGGTGTGGCAAGGCCTTTTGCTCTGCCACGTTAGCCCACTGCTTTAATGTCCTCTGTGTGTGTGTGTGTGTGTGTATGTGTGTGTGTGGACTGGAGTAAGGTTCTGCTTCACTATGTTAGCCTGCTTCTTTAATGTATGTGTCTGTGTGTGTGTGTGTGTGTGAGAGAGAGAGAGAGAGAGCGTGTTTGCATGTGATTAAGGAGAGGTAGAAGTGAGCTTTTCCTGGCTCGGTAGGCTACTGCTTTCATGTCCCAAGTCGTCTTTGTGTGGATATTCTCACACACGCACACGCACACACACACACACACACACATACACACACACAGACACAGACATAGACACACACACACACACACACTTTCAGGCACTCTCACGCTCTCTTTTACACACAGGCAAAGTCACACACACACACACACACAGACATAGACACATACAGATACACACAGACACACACACACACTTTCAGGCACTCTCACACTCTTTTTTACACACAGGCAAAATCGCACACACACACACACACACACACACACACTGTTTCAAGTGCTCTCCCAGTGCAGCACTGTATTTCTATTTTGAACCAAGCTCTCACTATTCACCTCTCAGATATGGTTGTCATAACTTGTCATCTTGCTTTTTGTCCTTATGTAAAGACTTTGTACAAAGGAACTACAGTGGAATTGACTAAACAGAAACATTTTGAAGTGTGTCTGCTTTTGTGTCTGCTGCTGCCACTGTGTGTGTGTGTGTGTGTGTGTGTGTGTGTGCTGACACTACAGACAAAATGGATTCCTTTTCTGTCATGACTTTTTATATGCCTGTGCTTCAGTTCATCAAGGCAAATTCTCCTACTATGTAGTGTAGTCATGTGTATATAATGTGTAAAATGTGATTCCCTCTATATACGTCTGTTGGTTGGATTGCCATCATTCTTGTGTATATAAACTGACTCCATGTTGACACTATTATGATGTAAGTGTACTCACAAATTCATGACCTGTAGTGATGCTCATTACAGAACAGTGAGACATGAGCTTCTGCGTTCGCCTGGCTTGCTAGATGTTGGGTGTAGCCAAAGTGGACGGTGGATAGATTCCAACCGTGCCTCATGTTAGGGACGTACGTTAGGCATGACACGAGTGCCAGAACAGTCTCTCAACTCTGAGGACAAACACAATCCATCATGTCTCATGAGAAAGAGGGGAAAAAAATGGAGCTCCTGAATTTGAGGACAAACGCTCGGAATGGACATCACACACACACACGCGTGCCAGGTCAACACATCCCCTGTGAGAACTGTGGAGGTCACTGTGGTAACTCGCTGCGACAAACTGAGGGGTGACACTGATCCTTTATGTTCATCGTTCCGGATGAAGGGTGGTGAGGAGAACACATTGTTAACCGACGAACACCCAAAGGAGAGATATTCTAGGGGATATTCTGTGAGCTGGTGTCATATTGGTCTATTCAAGACAATCATTTCTGAGGTTTTAAATTTGGAACAGGAGTGAGTTCTAGAACTTTCCTGGAATTCTCTAAAGGAACTATGGCTAATGCAGCGCTCTTATCATCACATGCCAGTTTGTGTCCACTGCAGAGAACTGCTCTATTACATTCTTTGTCAACAGACTGTCATATGGATTGCTTATGTAAGAAATAAACCAATACTCATGCATTAAAAACACTCATTAAAATCATAAGGAAATGTAATCATAGCTGCCGTGATTTGTTGTCATATATTCAAGTACTGTATGCGCTTGCCTGCATTCTCTGGGAATGTTTGACTTTTGTTTTTAAACAGTTTTTCAGCCTGTACCACACAATAGTTTTGCTAATGTCAGAGATAAATTTAGGAAAACAGGGCATACGTTGTTTACCGAAAAACACACAGCAACCTGAAACACCTCTGTGCTATGTGCTTGTTATCAGCGTGAACTGAAAGCAGTAAGATTTGTGCGTTATCAGTGTGAAAGGCAGCAAGTCGCCCACAGATTTGATTATTTGCTAGATAAACACAGCAGTTGGGAGATGAGCCGATGGATCACAGAAAGTTTGAAAACTTTCTGACAGTGTGTCGAGTTGCACCACATACATTTCCCAGAAATAAATAAATAACTAACTAAAGTGCTTCAGTAAAATTAAATTGCACTTCACGTGTGTAGACAGGACACGGGGAGGATGAGAGGGTATGTGTGTCTGTGCGTGTGTGTGTGTGTGTGTGTATGTGCTTGCGAAGCTCCTGCAGAGATTAGGCCGATCATTATCTGCAAATATAATTCACATTTTCAATGATCCGGCAGGCAGCATGGGGGAAGTGCTGTTGTCAGACAAGAGCCTCCACTCTAGATCAAGTGACCTCATTACAGTGTGCTTAAGTAAGAATTTAATCATGGCACGTGTGTACTCTGTCATGTAATAGGTGTGAATGCAGGGACCTAGGGACATTATTGAGTCAAAACCAAATCCAGACCCCTTATCCTTGGCACTGTTGTAATGATGTCTAATAAAGTCGCTCTTCCACAAAGTACAGCTGGATTCCCTGAAGCAAATTGCACCCTAAGAGTAGGTATAGCTATTTCTAAAGAGTTTAGTACGTACACAAGGAAGGACACCTAACACTGAAAGGACATGTATTAGAAAATAGGGCAGTACAGTTGCTCCCATTGCACTGATTAGGGCCCCAAGTGTACACTTACTCGAGAACATTTACAACTTCAAAATTCCTTGTTACATTGGGCCACTCACGTGTCGCTGCCTCTACAGTAAATTAGATTTCTTCATGCGTGCACCTGATATGTCATTTCTTGAAGTCTACCACGAATCGCAGGAACGCTCCTACAACTTTTTTTTTTCCCTAAGGTCCTAAGATGGGCCACATATCCACAGTCCATTCCCTTTGTCAGTTTCCTCTGTAGATAGTGTGCTGAGAAGCAGGGCTCAGCCATAATCATTTTCCAGGCTTTTGAAAGGTAACAGGTATGGTCTGGTTTTAAAGGACATCTCTTCCATACAGCCTTTGAAGGACAGCTGGATCATGATGTGCCAGAGAGAGGAAATGGAGTCTGTATCAGATTGAAGCGAGTGTGTGAAACATAAAACAAACATGACAGGCAGGGATGATGGGCCAAACATACACAAACACTCGACTGATGGTGACGAAATTGAGCTGTCAGTACCGGTGCCGCTTGGACTGTTTGCATTCGCCACTGCGAGTCAGTCGAACACTTCAACCTCCCTGCTCCTCTGTTTTAACTCAGATGATATTGGATGTGTCACTTTTGGAGGGCAACAAGGATGTGGACTACAAACATGGCTAAGGGTCGCTGAGGGACTTGGAATCTGGGACCGGCAGCTGTTGAAACTCTATTTGCACGCTCTCCATGCAAATCCCGTCTATTCCATGCACCTGCTCTCTCTCTCGCTCTCTCTTTCTCTTCCAACCCCCCCCCCCCAATGTCTTCCTCCCTCTCTCTTTTCTTTTTTTCTCTTTCTTTCTCTCTCTTTCTCACTCACTCTCTCTCACCTGCCCAGTAACAAATGCACACCAGATCATTCCAAATGAAATTATGTCCAGGCTCTTCATGTAGTGCCGCCGGACACAATTTTCATGGTGGGGGGGAAGAATGTGTGTGTGTCTGTGTGGTGTGTGTGTGTGTGTGTGTGTGTATCAGAACAAGTGTGTCTCTGATATCAAACAGCACAGAAAATGAAACGCCACGGGGAAGAGAGTGTTTGTGTCCTTCCCAGATCACCATCAACATTGATGAGGCCTGTATGTGTGTATGCTTGAGTGTGTGTGTGTGAGTGTAGTTGTGGTAGACTGGTGAAAATCATGGGTAAAATTACCTTACAGCAATAATAGATATAGCCAGTCCCCCTTGCTGTGCACCAATCACGACACTCAACGAGTGTGATTATGCGTGCCTATGGAGAGATGAGAAGGCAGCTCAGGATGGTACAGCGTCTGCTGGATACTGACCAGTGAAGCGAATCTGCGGAAATGAGAATCGTCACAGCACCAAACATTTAAAACACACACACACACACACACACACACACACACACACACACACACACACACACACACACAGCCATTTAAAGCCATTTAAAGTCAACACACTCACTCTCTCTCTCTCTCTCTCTTTCTTACACACACACACAGCAATGGCCATTTAAAACACACCCACACACACACACACACACACACACACACACACAGCTCATCCAAAAACTCTGCCCCACTGGCAGCATTAACACTCCTGAGCACGACAATGGCCAACAGAAGCGGACGCCTCCAGGGCTAAGTGGCATCCCAGCGCCATGTCTGTGTGCCCAGCATCATCCTGGCACTCCTAAGCAGGGTAATTACTTTCAGCACTGAAATGCTTTCGACCTTTTCTATATATATATTTTTTTTGTTCATTTCCGAAGTGCTTGTGGTGAGAGCACCCGACGGGAGGCTTCCTGCACCTGGGCCTCTTTCCCCTCCTCTCGTCTTGCCTCAATTTGCGTTGTCCCCACCCTGCTTCTACTCGAGGACATTCTCCATGGCTCCGCTGTCCCGTGGGGTGGCCTCTTTGATTACGCTCGTCCATTTTAACCACGAGACGGCATGTCCCTCAACACCTGTTTGGACAGACAATGCCCCCCACAACTGTGTTGTGTGTCTGGATCTGCATAGTGATTGCGATCAACCAATCAGCCTTTCTGAACAACAGATAAGTTCTTATTCAGGAACCATTTGGAATTTTGATCATGTCTAGGGAGATTATCAACAATACTGTCTCTATTACAATATTATTACACCACTAAATACAGTTTTATTCTCTAAAAAATGTAATGGCCATCGATTTAGATTCTGACCCATGAAGCACTGGGTAAGAAGCAGGTAATAACATTGCAATAAAAAGTATGAAGGGATAAATTATAGAGTACTTACTGTGTGTGTATGCTGGATTTACACTAACATGAAAATTATTTGCTTAATCCGTCAAACATCGCTGTGATTAATTTGGCATTAATTTGACCCCTGGCCTAATTAAAATAGGCCATTCTGCTTCTTACACACCACCTATCATTGACGAATCAAAGAAAAGCCCTACTATTGCATAGGCTGCACTTTTAATACAATTTCAGGTGTGATATTTCCATGTTTTATGATGTACATGATCTCATCAGCAGTAGTCTAGACAGCACTCAAACTACTTTCATTTCATTTGTGTTATTCCAGCTATCCTGTATAACATACCGAAACAGGAAACAGATGTAATTTTACATCGCATGTGTCAGGCTCTGAGTTTCAATTGAGGAACAGACAAAGCTCAGAAGAGGAGAGAGGCAGATGAAAATCCAAACAAGAAAAAAAATATATTGCCGGTAGAAAAATGAATTTCTCAGACAACTAAGGCAGAGCCCCAACCCTTCGAAGCCTTCGACCTCTGCCAATGTGTTTGATCAAAACAATAATGACCCCATTACAACCCACTGCTAATTTGCCAATGTGTCAAGACAAATAAGCCCCTCACAAATAAGCACTCACTCACTGTAGCGGCCTCATGGCCACTAAATCTAGCCCACCTCCATGACACATCCAATGACATACTCTCCGTACAAGCATGGACACACACACACACACACACACACACACACACACACACAGAGCAGATGGTGCACTTTTAGAGATGCACTCATGGAGCAGCAGGACACAGTGGATGTTGTTTCATCAGTTACTGCGGGCCAAGAATCCGACATTGGAAAGTTTCCTTTGTACCTGTGAGCACAGCACAGCAACAACAGTGGTAGAAGCACTGAGAGAGAGCAAGAGAGAGAGAGAGAGGGCTTATGATAGGAGATTTGATAAAGGCCCTTTTCCAGTTTGTTCATTTCCCTGGAACAACAGAACATACATCATCTCCTTGGCCAATCAGACGCAGTGATTTAGTCGTGCCCGCTCCTGCACAGCATGAGGGCGAACACGCACTGCAAGTCGCTGAATCACACAAACACTAACTGAGAAGTCAAAACAACAGGCAGTGACAAATCCAAGTCTGGTAAATGTGTTTTTTGGAATATTTTATTCATGATGAAACCTGTTGCTTGGAGGGGAGGAAAAACCTCTGGTATTAAAAACAGGAGGGCAGCCCCTGTGCTTTGCCGATATGATGCTGCTCACCCTTAAGAATGATGTCTCAGAGTCAGACAAAAATAAATTTAAAAAAATTTAAAAATTTAAACATCAAAAGAGCCTTTACTGTAATATGCCCTACTGATGAATCATGGCATCCAACATGACAAAAGGACATCAAGACTTACTTGAAGAATTGCCAAACTCTTCTTACAGGAAGAGTTTCCAAACTCAATGTGAAATACATCATCCAACAAATTCCTACAACACTGTCAAAAAAGCCCTAGGAATCATGTTCAGAGATGACTTGACAAAGAGATGAAATCAAATAGTACAACAGCATGCCACAAAGTTGTGTGTAAGATATCACACTTGTCTTCATTTGAAAGGAAATAGACTTAGGGTTTGAATGAAGGACACACTTCTTCTTGGACTCCCACCTGAACAGATGGCAGGTAAAGTGAAAGACTTCAAACACAAAAAAAAGTTGTTTCAAAGTCCCATTTGAAAGCACAGAGCTAATAGTGCGACCTTCCTCAAACAATTCAATGTCTGCTTGGTCTCGCTTATTGTCAGCCCAGATAGAGGCTAGTATCATTCCTTACATCCCTCAGTGATGCTGAAGAGAGGGAGAGGACATGTACTCAAAACCACTGTGGGGAGTGGCTATTGATTATTACAGAGGAACATGCTGAAGAATGGCACAGTGGTCAATCCGAAAATCACGAGCTGACAAGATTTTTGAAGTGGGTCCATCAAAGAAACGGAATATACTGGCAATGTTACTGCAGTCTCTCGGAACAAAATCATAAGCAGACAGAATAGTGACTGACATAGCAGAACAGATACACTGACAGTCTGTAGCAACTTGACCTCACCTCATACCCTGCCTAGTCAATGAAGCCCTATTTACACATAGCTGGATATCTATAAAAACACATATTCATTTATGCGGTTGTACTTGTCACTTACAGGTTCAGTAAGTGGACACACACACTGGGGCAGCCGAAGTGGAGGTCTCTGAAAACTTAAGCTTCAGACACTATGTGTAGACGGGGGAAAGTGAGTTTTAGCATTATGATATGACGGCCCCCTCTCAGTTTTCAGGTCTTTGGTTGGCTATTTATTTCTTTGATATGTTTTTGACAGCCCTCCCCTGCCATTTTTGAGCATTGTGTCAACTTAATGTAAACGTAGGGTGAATTACACAACAGGATACACAGTTCACAGCAACGTATCAAATAAATAAGAGTCTCCGTGCGACACTACTGAAAGTCAGACAAACCAAAGAGAGTGCGTTCATCGTCAG
>PYXC01002028.1:37500-40000 GCA_015244755.2 Tenualosa ilisha
GTTATTGTTTGGATGTTTGTTATGGCAGCCTACAGTTGTGCAAGCTTGCAAGCGGGTGAACTACACTATGCATGTTTTACTGTTTAAAAGCAATATTCTGGAGAATTTCAAGCCAAGGTCACTGAGTGCTGTCAGCAGGGAAGAGAAAGAGAGAATTTGGATCATAGAGTGAATAGCAGCCAGGCACATCCTTGACTCAAGGAAGATTACGCGTCTGTAGTCCCTAGGCACCTTGGATTCTTAACATCACATCCTGTGGAGCTGAAATCAATTGAAATTTCAAACTAATTTGATGCCAACATTGTTTTCAAATCATTTTACTTCAGGGATTTGGGATTCGGAATATAGATGAGGAGTGCAAACTTAACAAGATCGTTGCATTTTCATCCAAATCGATGTGGACTAGGCTGTAGACAAAAGGTTGCCTTTCATTTTTTTGGTGTGTTTCTGCATATCCTGGATGACTGATGGGAATAACAGGCATTTAGGTCCTTCATGATCATAAACCACCAAAATAAGATTACTAACTAATTGCCTGATGAGGATATCTCAAATAGAGTGCATGTGTGCCTGTGAGTGTGTGTGTATGTGTGTGTGTGTGTGCGCGCGCGCTCGCTTCTGCATGTGTGTGAAATAAGTGTGTTGGTGTATTTGTTTGTAAAACTGAATAAAACTAAAAATCCCAACCAACCACGAATCACTCCTTCTCAGTATCATGTTTGTTTTATGGCTCTCATTGAAACACAGATAAAACGATGAAATGTCATATGTAAGATTTATCCTCACTGTTCTCTGGGAGTAAAGTTGTTATCAGGCCATCAGTCAGATGTGACAGACACATTCTCTGCATGCTGCGAGGGTTTTGGAGCAGAGGTTCGGATTCTTTTTAAATCCATTGTTTCCTCTGTTCTTGCCACTCCTTCATGCACAATCGCTCACTTTTGACCATGTCACCGCATACAGACCCACCCGCACTTACACACACACACACACACACACACACACACACACACACACACATCCACCCACCCACTCACTTACTGGCACATGCACGCGTGCGCGTGCACACACACACACACACACACACACACACACACACACACACACACACAGTTAACATTTACACGCATACTTTTCATGCACAGTCACATACACCATCAAACACACACACACACACACTCTCTGGGGAGAGGAGGGATGAGGGGGCCAGTCTTTGTAAGCTTATTGTGCTCTGAAGCAACTGTTACCTCTTGTCTCTCACTACACTCTTCTCTCACACAATCTCATGTTCTGTCCCTCACACTCCCTCCTCTCTCCTTCAAACACCATCAGGATGCCCTCTTTCTTTCTTCTAAAACACACACACACACACACACACACACACAAACATTATGATGCACCAATATGCCATAGGCAACTTGACTTTGTCACACTCTTTCACTCTTTCACAACACAAGCACACACACACACACACACACACACACACACACACACACACACACACACACACACACACAAACTGTGATATCCATATGTGATTCCGTAGTTCTCACACCATTGTCTCTACCTCTTTTCTCTTCTTGAAATCTCGTCCCAGCTGGACAGACAGACTGTGCGTGGGGAATAGGTGTAGTATGATAGGGTAGTGTGTAGTATGGTAGGGTTACTCTCTGTGATTTTATTCTGAAATACAGTGCCATCACACACACACACACACAAATACATACACACACAGACATACATACACAGTCATACAGAACTAGTACACAGTCTCACACAAGCATACACACACACACACTCACAAAAGCACACCTGCATACAAACAGACAAACATACACACACACACACATACACACACACACACACACACAAGCAGGCACTCACACAACTCTTTGTGTGAGTGCCTGCTTGTGTGTGTGTGTGTGTATGTGTGTGTGTGTGTATGTTTGTCTGTTTGTATGCAGGTGTGCTTTTGTGAGTATGTTTGAGTGCATGGGTGTTTTTTCCTGTGCTTGTTTTCTCCGTTCTTCACCGCCCAAAAGCCTTCTCTCTTTGGTGCCACCTTTACCCCTGCAGTGCGTCAGCTCCTCAGGCAGGCTAGTCTCTCCCTGTGGCTTCATTTATCTTCCTGTACCGTTTCCAAACCATTTGTAAACACCGAAACACACCAGTAAGTGAGGCAGCAGCACACATTTCAAAGAGTGTATTTTTAATATCCCAACAATACCACTTGTGTCTGGTTGGGAGGTTACAGTAACCACAGGCACTGTTCTGATTCTGAAAACCTACCTGGGCGCTCAGAGTGCTTTGCATTTCTAGTTTCTGTTTTGATGAAGACTTCTCCTTTCTGGCTTTCACTCTGTGGGGATGTGTAGTAATGCTTCAGTAGGAGTTTTAAACCTCTTTACACCTTTTAAAGACTCAATGTGTCTTTGTCTCTTGTTTTTTTATTCTCTCTTTTTCTCTCCCTCTTTCCTTCTATTTACATCTGCCTCTCTCT
>PYXC01002028.1:45000-150901 GCA_015244755.2 Tenualosa ilisha
TATTTACTGCACAGCTATTGACCAGTTGACTACTGTTACATATGGGTAGGTGTGCAGTATGTGGATTGAGGCCCTTTAACTATGGTACCAAGAACATGATGTGAAAGTTATGTTTATGGTTTAAGGATTAGGAAGTAAGTTCAAAGTAAAGAGATGCATCTTTAAACATCTTTTAAAAACTGTGTCAGAAGAATGTATGCAGTAGCCAATTCATTCCACCACTGAAGAATCACTAAAGAAAAGAATCTTGACTGAGACCTCCTGGCACTGATAGTCAGCTGGCACAACCAACGCTCACTGGATGAGTGAAGTGGTCTGGGGGACAGGGAGTAAAAGGCTGAGTCATGTGATTGGAAATTTCACAGTGCAGATCCAGTCGTGTCACTGTGAGAGATTTGAGTTTACTTTTGTTTGCAATAGGAAGTCAATGCAGAGAAACTAAAAGGAGGTGCCATGTGTCATTTTTGGTTGAGCAAATACCAAACAGGCAGGAGGGCCAGCCAAAAGTGCAATAATGCAGCTTTGAACCATAGCCCCATGGCCTGTACAGGAAGTTGAGTTGAACACTGTAAATATAATATACTGTATAATAGTAAAATATAGCAAAATTAAACTTTGAGAACAAACATTAAGTGACCACTGAGTGATTGACATCTACAGACAAAAACTCAAATCATTTATGCAGGATTTTAAACCTCTTTGTCAGTGCTAGGATTTACAGCCAGCTCAATGGCTCTGACAAATTGTGCAGAACATTTTTGGAAGTGCAATAACATCCCATAATAGATTGCACTGCTTTCTCTCCAAGATAGGCACTGCGGCTTCCATCACATCTCCCTTTTTCTTGCCCAAGAAACTGCTACTATTTAAGGCTACACACATTTAAAGATTAGGTCCCATGTTCCCAGTGGATGTTTCAATTTACTGATGTCTCATAAGAAACCCTTGAGCCAAGCCCATAAAATGCAAAGGGACTGTCTAACATCGTCTGGGCAAATGATCCTGGTGAAGACTTTCTTCTTAAGGAATCAAAACTCATTATACTGGGTCGTTCCATTATGGGAACATGAGGCAGTTGCAAGTTGGTAAAAAAAAAAATCATGTACAGAGACAGAAAGTGTTTTCCTGGACATTTGGGCATTTTAAGACTGAGAAAAACTTTGCAAATACAAGGCATCCTTACCTCAATTCATAACTGTAGCAGAAGGAAGAGGTTTAAGTGTGTGTGTGTGTTTGTGTGTGTGTGTGAGAGAGAGTGAGAGAGAGAAGAAGAAGAAAGAATAAAACGAGCAAGGCAAATGGTCACAGAATTCAAGCTGCTCTGTTACCTAGTGGCAGATATTATGGGGTGGAACCAGAGCCCTGACTGACCCTGAGAGTGTATTGTGGGCTTTCCTGTCAGCAGGAGCTTGTGTGAGTGAGTACTGTAACTGAGGTGTGTGTGTATGTGTGTGTGTGTGTGTGTGTAGTCATGCTATAACCTGTTCTCTCTGGATCAGTACAATAAAGGTTCATTTAACATAGGAAAATAGAAGACTGTTAAAACTGTCAACTTAAATAGTCCAGTGTAAGTCAACCCATAGCCCTGTTGTTTGGGAATGCTGAGTGCTGTTGGTAGAAAGGGGCACAAGCTAGACCAAAAGTGAAATAACAGCCAATGCTAACTTATGAGGGGCAGGAAACTTCACTTTCAGTTTCGTAATCTGCACCCCATTCGGTCAGTGTCAGTGATAGTCACTGCCGGGACTATCAGGGCTGATGTGACTTCAGACTATTGCGTTAAGTGCATTACAACACCACTACTTTCACAAGATATTATTTAACTCTAGGATATGAATTTCTCTTCATGACTGCACATTTGCAAAAGTGGTAAAATTTACAAATCACAACTGACCTTGTCATCGCTGCTGACAATGGCCACATGACCATCCTCACCCTCCTGGACCTCTCAGTAGCCTTTAACACAGTCTCCCACACCTTCCTCCTTTAACACAGTCTCCCACACCTTCCTCCTTTAACACAGTCTCCCACATCCTCCTCCTTTAACACAGTCTCCCACATCTTCCTCCTTTAACACAGTCTCCCACATCCTCCTCCTTTAACAGTCTCCCACATCTTCCTCCTTTAACACAGTCTCCCACACCTTCCTCCTTTAACACAGTCTCCCACACCTTCCTCCTTTAACACAGTCTCCCACACCTTCCTCCTTTAACACAGTCTCCCACACCCTCCTCCTTTCACACAGTCTCCCACACCTTCCTCCTTAAACACAGTCTCCCACACCTTCCTCCTTAAACACAGTCTCCCACACCTTCCTCCTTTAACACAGTCTCCCACACCCTCCTCCTTTCACACAGTCTCCCACACCTTCCTCCTTAAACACAGTCTCCCACACCTTCCTCCTACTGGACTATCTGACACAGCACTCTCCACTCTCACTAAAATTTCTGGTTTGTATGAGAAGCCTGAGTCGTCTATAATTGTTGTAAGAGAAAATAAAGAGCAATATTTGAATTCTTCACTCTGATTTCTCTGATAGCCTAATTAACAGCCACGCTGTGTGAGCTTTGTGTTTCTTCGGATGAAGTTCAAGTGTCTTGTGTCACCACGACCATTCCCAAAACTGACAGGCTGTTTTCTAATTTCACAAATCGCGTCCGGCTCCAGTGAGGTTTGCTGTGTATTTGGGACCACGTGTAACTGCTGTCCAATCGCGTCTGCTCACCTGCATACACAGAGAGGAATAAAAAAGCCCAAAGACGATGGAGGTGGAGGGCCTGCAAGCTCAACTGCTCAAACACACAGACAGACGTCTTCCTCAGAGGGAAATGGGCAGGCGCTCTCAAAAACAATTTACCTCCCATGAACATCTCCGATATCGATCGGCATTTTTATTCCGACTAAGACTCCTGCTAATGGAGTTAGACTCACGTGAATGCACATGAAACAAATACCCACCAGACGCAGATGAATCTCCTTGATGAAGACTAAAAGCAACTTAAATCAAAGGCAAGGGACAATGATTTTAAGGTGCCATCGCTGTTACATTTAATCGTTTATAAAAGTTCCGAATTTCTCTATGATAGCATTTAAAGAGATTTTAACAATGAGGAGGAACACATTAAAATTCCTGCCTTGTACAACACCATGTAATAAGCTGAAGAATTCACTTACTGAAACATTAAATTATTTTAGAGCTTTGAAAAACTACATTAACAATAGGAGGGAGATGAGAAAGGCACGAATTAACATCCTTGGTCACATCACTGACCAATTCTGCGCGTTTTCAATTAAATGTGATTACCATATCAAAACCCTCTGCTGTGAGGCTTTATTCAAGTCAACTTGTGAAAAACTGACTTTGTTAACTCAAACACAGCCTCTTGTTTAGTGGAGACCTTTGTGTAACAGTTTGATTAGAAGCACTTGAGTGATTTCTGCTCTCCAGAGTAGAGCATTTCAGCGCAAAACCATTCAATACAACTGAGGGAAAGAAAATGATGTGTCTTTTGACAGGTGCAAAACACGTGGAAAAAAACATGATGCCTTACATTAGAACCTTTTGAAACACATTATCCCACAAAACAACAACAGAAATTTTATTGCACCACAGTGGGAAATCTGTGAAATTTTGGTGTTAGTTTGACCTTTAGAGGTGACCTATGATGATCATTCAAGGCAAAACCCTTGAGAAAGAGAGAGTCATGGGACTCAATACAAAAGACAGCACTGGAGAAGGTCATCATCTAACAACACTGACACACATTGCCAGCACAGAATCAAACTGCAGCTCGTATGAGAAATAGATTTTCAGAGACAAAACACAGAAATATTATTTTGAGAAAGCACTGCTTAATGAGGTTACACATTAAGAGCTATTATTCTGTGGTATGACCAAAAGAGCCAAATCCACAGCTTTAGCTCTCTGGGAAGTGGCACCAAATTTTCAAAATGTCATATTTCAGTTGGCTTTTGCTAAACCCCAAACGCTATTTTTAGACCCGACCTCACACAGTGAAGCCCTCCCAGACCCGCCTTACTATAAAAAATGAATCATTTCACCAAATAATTTCTCCATTTGCTGGTGGTCATTCTTTGGGGGTGCGAAGCTGTAAATCGTGTGCGAGATGAAAAAGACGATAATATTTGAGTTGGCCTGTAGGCCTCGGCACAGACAAGGCGATGAGATGAGAAGAGGAGATTAGCCTGTTTTGAACAGGACAGCCGGCTGTTTATTTTCACACTGAGAATGACTCCAGGACAAACAGTCAGAGTGGACAGAGACATGGAGAATAAGAGAGAGAGAGAGTGAGAGTACAAGGAGGATACACAAACACACACACTAACACACACACACACACTATGAGGAGAGGCAACAATCTGAGAAAGCGTGTGTGCATATATATGTGTGTCTGTGTGTGCGCATACACATGTACGTGTACGTGTGTGTGTGTTAGCGTGTGTGTGTGTGTGTGGGGGGGGGTGATGATGGTTGGGGTGTGTGGTTTGAGAAACGGAGGGAGAGAGTGGGGGTGCAGGATGTCTCATGCTTTATCTTCTGTGCAAATTAATTGGAAATAACAGTTTTAGCTTGAGCATGCCGCTCCACTCCTCTGCCGCCACGCTCTCTAAGGCTTGAGGGAGCAGAAAATTACTTTGGGGGGGGAGTGCAGGCATGGAAATAATAAAGACGTGAACATCCCAGCCCTACTGATGTTCACGATAATGGCATAAATCCCTCTCATTCCCTGTTTGTTTCAAAAGGTATCGCCCTCAACCAAATCTCTCTCTCTCTCGCTCTCTCACACACACACACACACACACACACACACCTCTTCTCACTCCCCTCCTCTCTCTCCAAAACCCTTCACTGCCTCCTCCCAGTCCCTGAGCTCCCCCTGACTCCTTCTGGTATCTGCATAGCGATGAATGGTGAAAGCGTGGCCGTATTGATTTTAAAATTCTCCCAGTGCCGACACCCTTCCTCTCAGTTTTTCAAGGCCCCTGTCGGCTTTGTTGTTTTATTACACCGCAGTTTTCGCAGAGAGAGAGAGCGAGCGAGCGCGAGAGAGAGAGAGCGATGAGGTACGTGGAGATAAGTCAGGGACACAGACCCTGGCCGACACCTTTTCTGATGGATGGCGCTGGCGGTGTGGCTTTAGTACTGCTGTGCCATGTTGTGCTGTTCCTTTTCGTTCGTCAGTCACCTTTTTTTTCTCTCTCCCTCTTTCCCCCTTCTCCCTCGCCTTCTCACTCTCACGCTCATGTTCTCAGAGCCAAGACGCCTACAGGTTAGGATGTCAAGGCAGAAATATGTATATCTGTGAGTGTGTGTGTGTGTGTGTATGTATTTGCATGTGAGAATGTGTAGGTGTATTTGTGTCTGTATATTGATGTGTGTGTATTTTTGTTATGTTTGTGTATGAATTTTAGTATTTGTGTATTATGTGTTTGTGTGTAGATGTGTTTTGGTACTTATGTGTGTCTGTGAGAGTGTTTATTTTGTGTATGTGTAATTCTCATATGAGGGGAGAGATGCAAATATGTTGGTTCACCAGGACAGGCGTGTTTTATCATCGCACTCACACGTTCACCATTCCGCAGCCTTAACAGATTAGTTCTTGTGTTCCTCTCCAAGAGCGAATCACATTCACGCTGTGTTCGAGCATCTCTCATCCGAACCAAACACACACACACACACACACATGCTGGTGTGTGTGAGTGTGTGTGTGTGTGACACTGCTGATATTCAAACTGGCACCTCATGTGATGAGATTTCTGTCTTAGTGTGAAATTAATAAAGCACACATAACACATCCTCTGCGCTGCATGCTCCCTGTCACATCGGTTTGGGGGGACAGAGGAAATCTCTGGCACCCAGTTTAAACGTGGCAGCTCCGGGGATTATGCTAGCAGCAGTCAGCGCACGACTCTATGGCCCCTCTGTGGTATTAATGTAAGGGCTTGCTGTAATTAGCAGGCTGCTATAATGGTGTTGTGTATTTTCAGCCTGTCATAAACATCATAATTGATGTCATGTACCCCTGTAAAAGAGGAAATACCTTTTTGATTTTCATTACCTTTAGTCTCTAGTCTCATTATAATACAGATTATGTAAAGTCTTTCAGGGAGGCACAAAGGGTCCCACATAAAGCACTGTTTGTCAATCCCTGGGGCTGTGTGGGAGCATACTCATATGGGAGATGTACAAGCATGGATACACAACATACACCATCTAAACCCAAAACATTATTTATCATTCAGACACAAAAATACAGTGAACCACCCACTAAAATGATTTATAGAACAAAAAGGTAAGTATTAGAATTGCTGCTCAAAACTATGGCTATCTCACCGAAAAACAGCCTGACCAAAAAGAAGCAGCTAAGCAAATGGCTCAAACACTTTTACATTTCACTGACCACATCAGTGCTGGTCTAGTGGCACTTGATGGTTCCTCTTCCGGATGGTGGCCAGAGGACCTGAGGTGTGAGGGTCTGGGTCGTCCCAGAGGCCCGCTGGCCAGAGCCCAGTTCCTGGAAGTGTCCTTTGTATCTAGCGGATTATGTGTGTGTGTGTGTGTGTGTGTGTGTGTGTGTGTGTGCGTGTGTGTCTAAGAGCGTGTGTGAGAATCAAGCCAATCATGTGCTCCATCTGAAACTGGACTGTTGTGGTTGTCCCTGAGCTGTGCACTGCACTGGCAGAATGATCACACCTCCCAGCGATAAGAGGACAGCTGTGACAGCACTGATCAGGAGGCCCCTGAGGGCCCCTCTGGACAAACATGGGGGGGATCAGAAGAGGAGCGTAAGTGACAGAATTGACAGAGTGATCGTGACAGATTGAGACAGACTACAGGAAACGCACAAGGAGAAGATAGTGGGAAGAGATGGATGACAGGACCAGACAGAGGGCATGCTTACTGTCTGTCTGACATGCTGAGGACAATGAGAGAGGGAAGGGGGGAGAGATGGGAAGATAAAAAGAGAGGATCAAGGAGCAAGATAGATAGGAGAGAGAGAGAACCAGAGGCACAGAGAGGCAGCAAAAAGAAAAGAATAAACGAGAATGAGAGAAATAAGGTATGAAGGAGGAGAGCATGACCAAAATTATATTATTATAAGGAGAGAAAGAGACTGAGGCAGATAGCGAAGGAACTGGGTGGGTGAACGAAAGACAGATTGAAAAGAACAGGAAGAAAAAGGGATAAAAGATAGAGAAAGAGAGAAGAGGGAGGGAGAAAGAGAGAGAGAGAGAGAGAGTGTGGCACTTAGTTTGAGCGGAGGTGAAGGACAGGCAGAAGGGGACTGAGTCATTGGTGAGGGGGGCCGCCGGGAGTAGAGATTAAGAGAGGTATTCATTTCCTCCCTAATCTCAGGCCTCTTTAATTGAGGTCGCTCTCTCGCGGGGGGGAGGTGGCGCTTGATTGTCTGATTGTCTTCATCAGAGAGGAGGGAGGAGCAGCAGGGCCATTTCAATCTGTGAATGAGGGAGAGCGAGCCTCACTCAACCTGATGGGCCACGCATCACTGCAGGCTGATGTGAGAGGCTGGAAACTGCTTCCAGGCTCAGAGTGTTTCCACCCTGTAATGCTCCAGGCCAGTAGGGCTTTTTACCAGAATTGAAATTAAGATGTTGTGAGCATGTTTAACAGAACACACGTCACATTGCTGATTTATTCACAGTAAACACAACCACATGTGTTTTGTCTGCTTATTTTTTTACATTATTTAAACATAAACTATATATATTCAGGTATAAATATATAACAGGTTCATAAACACATCCAAATGTTCTCTTAGAAGGAGATATCAAGGTTATGCAAGTTTACATTATGTAGGTATTTGAATGAATGACTTACTGAATGAATGAATGGTTTGCACTTAGCAATCACACTTAGACATTTAGCTCTCTACCCCTCCAGGCTATTTGTATGACCTACACCAGAGTGGAGCACCCACCTAGAGGAAGTGAATGGAAACAGTGTGGGCTTACAGCACCAGCTCATTTAGCACATGAGTAAGCTTTTGAAGTTCAAGTTCAAACAGGGCCCTGTGAAGCAACTGGAGACACATTTATGTCAAGACACTGCTATATAGTTGTTTTGATTTATTGTTATTTGTTAGGTCATGGGAGGTGGGAGATCGATTTGTTGAGCTGACCCCACCCAGTGGCCGAAATCAGCCCCTGGTCCTCAGGTCAGTGGTCACCTCTATTGCCCTGGAGGGTAGTTGGCTTTGGGATACCAAACTCATCAGAATGCAAATGCGTAGGAACAAGTTGTTCCGGAGTGCAGCTGAGCCTTTGGACAAATGAGGAGAGAGGATCGGCACTCACGGCTGCACCATACTAATCAGCTCAATCCCACGTTTGCATCTCAAATTCCAATTACCAGATGCAATCAGTCTCTCTCTCTCTCTTTCTCTCATCCTCTCTCTCACTCACTTACACTGTCAAACACACACACACACACACAGGAGTAGAGTTGAAAAGAGCCCACACAGGGACACACACACACACACACACACACACACACACACACACACACACAAGTTGAGTTGAAAAAAGCCCACATAGGAAGACACACACATACACACACTGAGCTGAAGAGCTTAAACAGACGTACTTTCTCTGAGGTGGGGTCAACAGTACACCTGACCACCAGCCTCTCTACATCCTAACTGCCCTAGTACTGAACTGCACTGAGCCTTTAAATCCAGCCTCCTCTCACCTCAACCACTATCTCCCACCTCCAGTCCCACACAGACACACACACTCACACACACAGTCTTTCTCTCACACACACCTCTCTCACACTCACCATTTATACTCACCTCACACTCATCACACACACACACACACACACACACACACACAGACACACACACACACACACACACACACACACATTCCCTTATACTCACAAAACTCTCTCCCCCACACAGACACTACTTTCACCCTGTCCCTTTTGTTACACCCACATGGGCCAGAACCTTCCCCAAATCAATATTTTAATAACCCCAGAGATGAAGACCTCATCAGAATCAATAAGCAGTCTGTGTTATTGCCCTGTGTGTGTGTGGGATGTGGGAGGGTGAGAGAGAGTTGAGAATATGTATAAGTTGTGTGTGTGTGTGTGTGTGTGTGTGTGTGTGTGTGTGCCTGCGTGTGTGGCAGCATGGAGCAGAGAGTGCCCACTGGGCAACAAGACTGGCCCTGACACCACATTTGTTATGCTAATGCCTAAAACCACTTTCTCTCAGACTTGAACAGAGCAAACACATGCACATGCCCACATGCGCGTACACGCACACACACACACACACACACACACACGCACGCACGCACGTACATACACACGCACACACACATTGATGTACATATTGACTCAAGCCTGAAAATGTATACACAGTTATGCATATTCAGCACTGGTAGGTGCTAAGTCTCCCTAATGCCCAGCCTAAGTGTTTTTTTTTCTTGAGGTTTCTTAAACATGCAGGCCTTTGCTCTCACTCTCCACAGGGTTCTAATGAGCCTATTTCATTGTGACTGCAGTTCCCTTGTCCTGTCTCTGGAGTGTTAGACAAGCTACAGGAAACTTTTCCGAGGGCACCCAGCTTTCTCAGTTTGAGTTTGTTACCTTGGCCAAAGAGGCTATGTTTTCACTGGCATTTGTCTGCGTGTCTGTGAGCAAGATAACTGGAAAAGTACTGCACGAATTTGGATAATTTTTTTGAATGTGGGTATTAGGACAAGGAAGAGATTATTCAATTTTGGTGCTATCGTCACAGTGATACCGTCTGAAATTTGTAGGGGGTCAGTGACCTTATATTGCCTTGGCAGAGGTCTGCGCTCTCCGAGTGCTTTCATGGTTGTTTCTGTAGAGAGTTCCAAGGTAAGGTTCTAGATGATAGTGAAGACTCATGTTTTTTCGCTTATGTTGGCCAAAAGGTTAAGGTTTCACTGCATCAGTGCCACTGCCAGTGATCATATACTCCACTGCAATGGCAAATGTTAAGGTTAGGTCAAGTAAACAGACAGACAGACTGACCATAGTAGGGTGGATAGATAGATTGATAGGAAGATTTATAGAAAGAAAGAAAAAAAGAAAGAAGAAAGAAAACGTAAAAGAAAGAGAGAAAAGCGTAAAAAAAAGGGTGACGGTTGCGTGACGGGTGAGGAGTGCATTCGCTTTGAGCTGCCGAGGCCCCAGTGCAATTATAATGTGATGTCGATGTGGCAGGAACTGGCAGCTAATCAGTGTACAAATCAGAGCTGCTCAACTCTGGGATCGATGCAGAGGGAATCAGAGCTCATAGTGATGTTTACACACACACACACTCACACACACACACATACACAAAACACAAATATTTGCACATGGACACACATAGAAATTCTCCGACAAATACTAGCTCAGGCAAACACACACGCACTTGTAGGCCTAGATACACACGCACGCACACACGCACACACACAGAAATCTCACCACAGACACGAATGCAAAACCATTCAAATGCAGAGATGTTAGGCAAACACTTGGTTTCTTCACACACACACACACACACACACACACACACTAAAAAAGCCATCTCTATTCCTCTAATACCAGACCAAATGTTTGCGCCATGCAGGCGGAAATGTATGTACATCTCTCACGTAGGAGCAGTGGTTCAGCTTAGATGAGAATATCCATGAGATGAGAACCACCAGAGGCAAAGGCTCCTCTTTACTCACACAATGGCTACCCAGGCTGCCCACCTCTCTCCCTCTGCACTCTAGTTTCTTCTTTTTATTTTTTAGTCTGCCAAGACTTCATTTTCTGTCCCACATATACAGTAAAGGCAAGTATGGAGGTGAACTTTAACCAGGTACATCTGGAAATCAGTTAGATAAGACAGATGATGAAGAAACCAATGGGTGGGAAAGCTTTACCTTATTTTGGACTCTTCATTAATGTTTTGAATGTTTTTGTTAATGTTAATGTTAATATGAATGTTAATATGAATGTATTTTTTTCTGTTTTCACAGGATGATAACCAACATAAATGCTAATTGGTGACTTCTAGGTTTTGGCATAGCAACTGCTTGGAACTTCCCTGGTAGCCAGAAAGCAGCTTTCAGTCCAACTTCATGAGACTCAGGAGCCGCTCCAGAACTGTCTGTGTAAAAGTGCTGAGAAGAGAAGGAAGATTAAGTTTGTACAGGAACAGAAGATAAGAGGAAGAGACAGTTAGGGAGAGAGAAGAAAGTGGTGTGTGTGGGAGTGTGGGGGGGTGAGAACAGAAGATAGTGGGAGCGATAGAACAGAGACAGTGGGAGATACAGCAAGAGAAGTAAAAGAAGGGATGGGGGAATGGGGAGAATGATGGAAAGGTGGTGGAAATGAGTGTGACAGAGACAGCGGGGGGAGAGATGGAGCGACAAAGAGAAATGGAGAAAGCGGGAAAGACAAGAAGAGAGAGAGAACAAGGGGGAGTTAATGAGATGGGGAGACACTGGAAAAGAGTGAGCGATGGAGAAAGAGAGGGAGGGGGGGAGAATGAGGGATAGATGGACAAAAACGGGAAAGACAGAGAGAGTGACAGCGAGACTAATGGAAACAAGTAAAAGAGAGTGAAGGAGGAGAGACCAAATGGACAGAGATGAGTTTAATAGTGACAGAGTGAGTGATTGAAAGGTCATGGGACAAGATTGAGAGAACAATACATAAATGAAGAGTAAACATATAAAGAAAGAGTGAGAGTTGGACAAAGAATTTCAATTCAGCTCGATTCAGTTCACTTTATTTAATAAATAGTGCCACAGCACAGGAAAATGTCTTGTGTTTTACACAGGCCAGTTTTAACTTGAACCTCAGGAAAGGTGGCAAACAAGGGAAAGAGAAAGTTGAGAGGGAGAGAGAAACTAGAAAGAGTGAGAGGGTATGAAGAAGAGGGCATGCAGAGAAAGGTGCTTTGCTGACTCCACCAAGAAGCTGAGATGGATGGGCCAATCCTTGGGAGGTCCAAATGAAAGAAGAGATAAACGTGTGTGTGTGTGAGAGAGAAGACAGAAAAAAAGAAAAGAAGGATGATGCAGAAATACAGGAGCCGTATTAAAATGAATGATGAAGAGAGCAGAGGTGGAAAAGTGCTGATGGTGGATGAATTCACAAATGAGTGGAGGTGAAGAGCAGAGCAAACAGTAAAACAGATACCTCATTTTAACATACCACTTCAAATTACAGCCTCTTCAATCTACAAAAGATGTTACAGGAACTGTACTGACATTATCGTTTACAAATGGACATAATATGGAGACAGGAAGTCTTCATCTTCAAAATGTATGACCCTTAGGAGTTATTTATCTGCAATTATCTGTTTATCCAGTGTGAAAAAACATTTGAGAGGTTTTTGCGTTCAGTCTTTGATGGGAGCTGGTGTGGTTGGCCTATTTTCTTACCCAGGGAAGCACAAAGAAAAGGCAGGGAGTGTAATTCTCTGATGGGGCTTGAAATACTCTCTTTGACCGATGCCCTTAGCTTTCTTCAAACTGCACCTGTTTGATTTCATGCTTCAGGTGTCTTATAAGTAAATGCATGAGAAATGTTGTCATGTTCCTTGCAAAGGTGTGACTGAAGAACAAAACAGCTTCTCCAGTGCTACAAAAAAAGACTTGAAAATGTGAAGACCTCATAGCCAGAGAGAGAGTGAGAAAGGGGAGAAGAATGAGAGGCAGAGGAGGTGTGGGGGGGATCTGCTGAAGGGAGGGAGTGGAAGCCTATTTGGGATTCAGATATTTTGAAAAGAGAAAGGGGTCAGTTGAGAAAAGAGGGAAGACGAGAGAAAGAGAGGAGAGAATCGGACAGAGGACAGTGAATGATGAATATGGATTTTAAAGGGGGATTTATGTTTATGCAGTATGCATCTCAGGGTTGCGTATATAAAGTCCAGACCCATTTGTGTGTGACGTATGTGATGACTGTATGCAGGCATGTAAAATGTGTGTGTGTGTGTATATGTGTGTATCTTTTCATTTAAAAGGCTGTGTTTGCATGTGTTTTACAGATGGCAGATGATGTGTGTGTGTATGGCTCTGTATGTAGATTAAACAAGCTGTGCATGATTGCAGGTGTATTTGAGATGTTGTGTGCATTCTGCAGGGGGAGAAGTGTGAGACTGCTGTCTCTGTGGTTCGCCTGTCACAGTGGAATAATACGGCAGCGTTCTGCTCCCTTAGCCACACCGTCAGCCCCCCGTGTCAGACTGACCCCAATGTGTCAGCACAATAATAAGCTCAATACCTGCGCGGGCATTTGCACACTCTCATAAACACTCGACTGTTTATCCAGCCCGGCACGGTCTCCACACAATCACATGCCGCACCTGTAAGCACAACCCAACCCGGCACGACTCAGGTGGAACGGAAAGGTGCTGTGGTAAGACAAAGGAGACGTGCTCTGGATGTGGATCGACCCTCCATCTGCACCATGTCTGCATCATAATAAGGCTGTAGCTTCGGGCCAGAGCCGGCTCACGATTTAGGCCAGGGGGCTACTGGATTTGGGTCAGTTCATTCTAAAGATCGGGTGACCATCAACCGTCAGGCAAGTCTTTCAGGTGTTTTCCTCACTGTTGACTTTGCCGGACCATTGTTGGCATGTCTGTGGCCAAGCTGACACGGCTTTTGGTGCATTCAATTGGAGCTGTCAGTGATAGAGAGAACTACACCAGCTGTCATTGGTTTTTCAGTAGCGCACCAGTTGATTTGGCAGCCTGCACTTGATCATCCAACATTTACCTGTATGAACACAATATGGGTAGTTAGAGTTTTTTCTGGATGATGGGATCTGGTAATGTTATTTATTGTTATTTTTGGTGCCACAGGTTCATCCTCCACATTCAGAAGACCAAGGTTGACAATGCCAGCCCCATTTCAGACACACTCCCAACTGAGAATAGCTCTATTGTGTAACAGTCAGTGGTGACGGAACAAGAGAGAGAAAAAAAACTAAGCAAGCAAGCGCTGCTTTGTTCTCTTTGGTATATATTCAAACCTGTACATGTTAGTTGGTGCTGAAATTTTTTGTGCAACTTGTTTTTGGCTCAACACTGAAAACAACACTTGACTTAATGGTCAACCTTCACGCCTTGTCAGTTTGGACTGTCCCTAGCTTAATCTCAGGCCAGATTGTGGCATGCTTGAGCAAGGTCCAGGTCAGATTCCCCACAGAGAATTGGTCACTTTCAGTACACATCTCTGCTGCCTTAACACAGCCCTTTTCCATCAGACTTTCAGAAGCCATCTATACATGGCCACAACCCTTCAGCAGCAAGGGGAAAAGGAACATAAATAAACCAAAGTGTGGTGACGTCAATCGCACTTCTGCTTGTGTGCACGTGTGTGTGTGTGTGTGTGTGTGTGTGTGTGTGTGTGTATGCGTGTGTGTAACTGAACTGTGATATCAACCACCTTGTGTTGTGTGTGTGTGTGTGTGTGTGTAAAAATAACTAGGTGAGGTTTCACTGCCAAAAGATAGTCAAGCAGCTCATCAGCACACACAGATCAATAGCATAGTAAAAGTCCATAAAGCTCCCTAAGTGCAGTAAAGCTCAGGCTCAGCCTGTGGTTAGTGGAAGAGCAGGAGAGAGTCTGAAGAAATGGCCTTGCTTTCTGAACTCCACAAAAAAATCCACTCACCAAACTCACAGGAAGAAATGCTGAACTTCTGAAATGCTACCATATGGAGCACAGAATTTTAAAACAAACAGAATGATATTTTCTGTATTCATGTTATCAATTATAAATGTCTGCGCAGTGATGTGGAGCGTGCCTCTGAATGAGCTAAAAAGCAATGTCGATCTGGAGTAAACTGATGAGTCACGGCTATACAAACAGAAACACTGAAACAAGACGACCTACTGGTATGCCTTGTCACGCCTGGCTGACCAGCACTGCAGATGTCTCTCTCTCTCTCCCTCCCTGTCTTTCTCTCTGCTGGCCATGTTCTCATTTCTTTCTCTGTCTCTCTCTCTCTCTTTCTCTCTCTGTCCCACTCCCCACCCCACCCCTCTCTCTCTAGTGTAGTGCATGTATCTCTCTACCTTCCTGCCTACAGACAGTGCCATAAAAGATGTATTGATGAGTGAGTGTGACTGGGCAAACCTGGCCTGAGGCCTTATGCCTTAAAAGCCTCTCCATCCAAGTGCTTCATAAAAGGATATTAGGCAAGGAGTAGGCTATGGCTACACCTCAGACTCCAACTCACAAAAAAAAACACCTCTCTCTCTCCCCCTCTCTGTCTCTCTCTTTCTCTCCATCTTGTGCTTCAAAGAGTCTTTAAAACCACACAAACATTAATCAGTCTCACACTCACAAGACAATAGTCTGCCATTCAGCTAATACTACCTCCCAGTAGTCTCTTAAAAAAAAAAAGTATCATTTCTTTTAATCTTTATGACAATTTTCCAGCTTTATACCATTTCGCTGTGTTATGACTCCGAAAGAATAACTATCAACTCGGCCGGACTGTGCCGGTGGTTTGCAGCACAGCATGTTGAGTATCGACCCCTCGGGCAGGTGTGGGTTCAGCTTGTCTCCACACAGGACAGTCCATCACCTCTCCACTCGGGCTATGTGTGTGTGTGTGTGTGTGTGTGTGTGTGTGTGTGTGTGTGTGTCCTGGGGGGACTCTGATAGGAAAAAAAAGTCAACAAACAGTGACATTAGAAGAACAAACGAGGCCCTTTTTATCTGTAATATGAGACAAAGGGGCGCAGAGGGATGAAGGGTAGTGCTGGGTTCACAGTGAGAAGGAGGTAATGACAGAGGTAGAGAAGAGAGAGTGAGTAGTATAGAGGAGAGAGAGATAGAGGGATGCCATCATAAAGATAGAGGGAGAGTGATCCTGAGAGAGTAAAAAAAGGCATGAAATACGGCTTGTGATCGGAAGAGCGAGGTACAGAGAGAAGAATAGGATGTGGAGAGGAGAGATGAGTGACAATCTGAAAGAGATAGAAAAAAAAGGATTGATACAAGACAAGTAGAGAAAGACTGGTGGCATTAAAAACAGGTAGAGAGAGGAATGATATGAGAGAGGTAGAGACGGCGTGTTTGAAGTAGGCAAAAGGAATTGATAGGAAGAAGTAGAACATCAAAACAGAAATTGAGAGAGAAAGAGGAAGAGTGATGGTATAAAAGAGCTTGGGGAAAAGGGATTGCATGAGAACTAGAGAGAAGAATGGGATGAAAGATGTGAGAAAAAGTGGGAGGAAAAGAAAGAGGGATGACCCAAGACAGCCTGGGATGGATGACGTGAGAAAGGGAGAGAGAGAGAAGAATGATATAGGGCTATGCCTTAGAATTCAAGCTGCTCTGTTGCCTAGTGGCAGATATTATGGGGTGGAACCAGAGCCCTGACTGACCCTGAGAGCGTGCTGTGGGCTTTGCTGTCAGCAGCAGCTTGTGTGAGTGAGTACTGTACCTGAGGTATGTGTGTGTGTGTGTGTGTGTGTGTGTGTGTGTGTGTGTGTGTGTGTGTGTGTGTGTGTGTGTGTGTTTGTGTGTGTGTATATGTGTGTATGTGCGTGTGTGTGTGTGTTTGTGTGAAGAATAACATGATGAAGGCAAAGGGCCATAGAATTCCAGCTGCACTGCTGCTTAGATATTATGCGTTGGAGCCAGAGCCCTGACTGACCCCTAAATAAAGTGTGCTGTGTCAGTGTCTGTTTCCTGTCAGCATCAGCTTGTGAATGAGAACTGTATCTGAGGTGTGTGTGTGTGTGTGTGTGTGTGTGTGTGTGTCTGTCTGTCTGTCTGTCTGTCTCTTTGCATGGATCTCATGAGTGTGTATGTGTTTCTGTAAGTGTGGGGCGAGCGAGTGTGTGTGAATAATATGCACATGGGGGTTGCATCCATGTGTGTATATGTGTGTGTGTGTGTGTGTGTGTGTGTGTGTGTGTGAGAGAGAGAGAGAGAGAGAGAGAGAGAGACAGGAACACACTGATTGGTGTGTGTATGGTGTATTTGTCCCACTGGTCAGTCGTCCATGCGTGTCATCAACAAATGAGGAGGAGATGAAGGGTAAGGAACACCTGGTCCTGGGGGAAAGGCACAGTCTGTGTGTGTGTGTGTGTGTGTGTGTGTCTGTCAGTGTGTGTGTGTGTCCTTGCCCTAAAAATTATGTAGAGATGAAGGTTAGGGAACACCTGGCTTGGTGAAAGTTGCTGTCTGGACAGCTATTCTTGCTAATCTTGGGAGTTTCAGTTCAGTCTACTGTGAGGGCGGGGGGAAGAGATAGGGACAGAGACACAGAGGCAGAGAGAGAGACACAGAGCATGAAAAAGGAACAAGAGAGACAGAAAGTGTATACGTGTCACAACAACCACCATGACAAATACTGACAATTGTTTGCGTTTCCCACTGAAAGAGAAGATCTCTACATATTTATTCATTCACTTGTTTCCGTAGTGAACATGCCGTAATCAAAAGGCCCAAGTTCACTGCAGCTTCTGTCTACCTGTATTTGTTGTAGTTTTGGTGCTGTTCTAATTGTGTCTCTCTCAGTAGCAGGCCAGACAAGAGCAAATTACAATTCTCAGCAGTCCTGTGTCATTTGAATTGAACACAGAAGCCAACCCCTATCAACCCCACATCTCTACCACACACACACACACACACACACACACACACACACACACACACACACACACACACACACACACACACACACACACATCACACATCACATCCCCCTCTGTGATGAGCTCCCATCAGAAGCAATTAGTTAGGCATGAGGCAGACAGTAATGGATCATATTATCCACTCCTGAAAGGGGTGGAGGGTGAAAGGGGGGTAGGGGCACTGGGGTGCTAAGCACAGAGAGGATGGGTGCGGGGAGGGCGGGGTGGTGGGGTGCACCTCAGCAGAGGGCTTGGCTACGCTCTGTGGCGCTCCGGTTTGAGCCACTAATGGCTGTAATGCCGTGGCCGTCAGATGCCTCCCAGATTATGCCTGTCTGATGTTTTTATCTCTCTAACCCAATCAGCACAATATCCCGAGCCTCTCCTCCTTTCCTCTTCTCCTGACATGGACTCACACACAACAAAGGCTATGAGATGGCAACAAACAAGAGAAGAAATTATGGCAAAAATATTCAGCAGCACCTTACTTGAACTCTCCATCAGAAGACTGAACTAACTGCAACCGATCTACAGTTCCAAGAGTCATGTTTTATCATTGTGTATTTCAGTAATTATGTTGCTTTTATTATGTAAAAATATATCAAGCAAAAACAACCCAAATGTGGATCTTCTGATAAAACTGGAAAATAAAATGTCAAAAAATTATTTCTGAAAATTCATTAAAATGGTGGATATATAATTTTGGAACTAAACTCTTCAGTTGGAGATCAATAACGCACTCTATATAGCCATTACAGATAGGTCAAGAGAAATACCATATACTGTTATGAGTAGTCACATCAATCAGTGTCCATTGATATAGCAGTGTTACTTTTCCATTATCAATAATTGCCATGGCAGCACTGAAAGGGTTTGAATGACTGACATTTTAATAGTATGGTATAAGCTGAGCAGTTTCTAGAATTCTGAATGCTATCATAACAATATTTGTAAATTAGATTCTGTGGTATTAGCCATTGCACTTGACCTTTACATAGTTCACCACCATGATCCATCACAAGATTGTCATTTGCCTTTAACAAACACTGACTACAGACTCATAACTCTGTCTCCGATATGATATCGTAATATTATTGGAGGTGGCTGTCAAATCAGTCCTTGCAACAATAACTGAGCTGAAGCGCCATCGTGGAGCACTCTGAAGCATCTGCATCTGATTAAATGTTAAATGAATCTCCTGCTGGACTCCAGAAGGGAAGCCGACACGCAACCTTGTGACACAGGACAGGTCGTGGCTTGCCAAGAGACAGGGGCCTTTCTTCCCTCATTAAAGTTCAGCCAAGTGGACGAAACGCTGGTTTTGCTCTTTACCTGAGAGTTTCAGATGTTCATAAACCCCTGTGTCAGCACTGGGAGTAGGTCAGACTGGTGAGTTATGGCAGTCCTGATGAGAAGCATTGGCGGCAAGGTAGGCACGCAGTCTCATGCCATACCAATGGCTTTGGCATACAGCCACATTAATCCTCTTTAGGGTGGTTAGAGGCCGACATGGCGGCTCCAGATATAGGAGAATGTCATTCTGATAGCGTTAAACGAGGAGAGTTTAGATCATGTGAATGTCCATCTTTGTTTGTCAGCTCTGCCTCATTCAATAATACCAGTTCTTCTCACTGCTGTCTCCTTTCAGTGAGCATCATAGCCTTATCTGCTGTTAATGTAATTACAGGCTAGTTAATCATTATAAGTGCACAACAAATAAACTATTTGTGGCTTTCTGTACATACATGTTCCAACTTCACAATTTCATACTGCATGTTTACATCTGCCCCACAGATCATAAAAATGCAGAGAAAGGGAAACATTTTACGACAAAATAGCCTGAAAAAACACAGATGCCAGCTGCAGTTTGTCATCAGCAAATGGGAGGACTGGTAAAAACTTCCCCAACAGCAGACCAGTTTGGTTCAGATCCGGGCCGGTGCCGGCTCATTTCCAGCTTGGCTGTGGTCCAGACATTCATCTGTTGTTTGGGATAACCCTGCTAATGAGGCTAGTTTCTGAATAGCAGCAGCAGTCATTGTCCCAGACGATCCTTAATGCAGACAAACTGTGGGAAAGGTTATGTCTCTAAAAGCCTGCTACTGATTCAAGTTAAAGGGTCAAACCTATTGAACTTCTGGATTCAGGGTAGTATTTCATGGACAGAGTGATGTCTTAGTCACAATAAGGCATCAGGTCACTTTCAGTACAAGTAACTCAATACTGTCATCCACTGAGGCCCCCTGTATTATTATGCCTTACACACAAATTCTATCACAATGGGAAGCTTCACTTACAATTTCTGCATTCCATTTGGTCATTGTATATACTGTGAGTCATGAGGTAATAAAATAATGAAATTTTGAATTAATTTATTTTTCCCTCTGTTTCAATTTGATGTAAATCCCCTCAAGCCAAGCTATAGCACCAAAAAGCTGAATTAGTCATGAAAGTCCAGCGACTGAGTTCATTATTATTATTTTTTCTTGTTTTTCTTTTTATAAACCAGCCTGGAAAGACATCTTGTTCGTTCATGACATGACATGTTCATTCATTTTTTAACAGCTAAAATTGCCCGATTAGACAGTATCTTCCATGAATAAGGCCACTGTTGAAACTGCCACTGTTGAAATACACTAGAAAAACAACCTAATTGAGTCACTTTGTCCACGCTCCTGAACAAGCTGTTCCCAGGCTCCCTCCACTCTCCTTCCCTGGACTTCTCTGTCACAGATTTCTCCAGGCTTCTTTGATGTTCTAACACAGGAAAACATCCAGATGAATGAGTGAACACAGACAGTAGTGTGCGCGCACACACACACACCCTCACACACACACACTCAATGCACACTCAATTGTTTTTGCTTCTCACTTTACCACATTTCTGGCCTTGGGATTCAACCTCAACTGCCGAATGATGAGATACATCTGTTTTCACCATATTACAGTGAAATGCACACGCACACACACACACACACACAAAGAGTGGTGTGCAGATATGTAGATATATAGATATGTAAGTGGTCCTGAGCGGTTCTAAATCAGCAGCATTAGATCAGTGACCCTGTTGTATGAGAGATGTCTGCTCTTCCGCTTGACCAGAGGCATGCAGATGTGACAGCTGGATAGCATAAAGTCTTTCAGCACAGCACACAGCCATCCAGAGGTGACACAGCCTGAGAGGATCAAGTTTCCATCACAGGACTCGTTAGCCGGACACACACACATTCACGCTGACCCTCTGTCTCTCTCCCTCTTGCATGTGTGTACATACACACACACACACATACACACTCTTTCTCTCTCTCTCACACGCACACATTCACATCATTAATTCCTTCAGAGACACACGTAACCCTCTCAAACATGCAAAGGTACATACCCTCTCTCTGTCTCTCTCTAACGCACACACACACACACACGCACACACCACTGGGGCTCATGATATCGCATTTCACTGAAATGAGGTGGGAGGAGGCGAGTTGCAGAGCAGAGCGGGTCGTTGATGGAGTCTGGTCGTACAGGTCGCCCCCCCCCCAACCCCTCAGACATCCAGACGGCCATAATTAAAAGTCTTTTAATGCGTTTTCATCTCCCGCGGCAGCTGGACTCGTCATAACTCATCTCCACGCCGCCGCTATGACCCCGGTCTTCCCCAGGCTCACCATGATGTCATGCCTTGGGCTAATGTGGCTGCAGAGGCCCCCCCCCCAGCCCCCCCGTTCCCCAGGGACTGGGGGTGGGTTGGGGTGGGGCGATCCGTCACACAACGCCCAGGGGTCACCTGTCAGCTCCGCCATAACACTAATGCCCCTGTCCTTAGCCAAACACTGACACCCCTTTAGCAAGCAATCCACTGAATCACACAACTGGCCTTCTAATTCCTGACACTTAATTGGAATAAGGACCTCTGGCTACAGTTACTGAGCTACACTCACATCACATGTCCACAAAGGCAACAAACATCAAAGCTGAAATTGTTGTGCGTTATTGTGTTATTGCATTTTGTCAATATTCTTGAATGATGCCATTTGATTGTGGTGCCCAGAGGTTTTGTCTCTCTAACATACCAATATACAATTTACAATTATACCCGTGTTGTCTATTTGTAATTTTTTTTTTTAAAAAAAGCACAGTGTTTCCTATTAAAGTTGTGTCATTTTTCTCACTCTCTTTCTCCCTCTCCCATGAACATCTTTCCTGTGAACTTTATGCCTTCTGCTATGGCCCATTTATTGGACACAGGCACACACATGCACACACACACACACACACACACACAGATAGACACTAAGGTAGTGTTTATAGTGATTACTCAAATCTAAACACTTCTCAGTCTTACACACTGCTGCTCTCAGCATGTGTTTGTGTGTGGTGTGTGTGTGCTTCTGCTATGGTCCATTTATTGGACATAGGCACACACACACACACACACTCACTCCCACAGACACGTATGTAGTGTTATAGCGATTATTCAAATCTAAACACTTCTCAGTCTTACACACTGCTGTTCTCAGCATGTGTGTATGTGTTTGTGTGTGGTGTGTGTGGTGTGTGTGTTTGTGTGTGCATGTGTGCGTGTGTTTGTGTGTTTGTGTGTGTTAATGATTGGGTCAGTGGAGAAATAGGGGATCAACAGCCAAACAAATAGACCCCACCCTTCAGTGCTCCATGGCTGAGTATGTGTGAAATAACCCCACCTGTTTCTGATTGGCTGCTAGTGTTGTGTGAGAGGCTGCATACACTGTGTACTATCATAGAATTGCAAGCTACTTTGTCCTGCTCGAATCTGTGACTCACAGCACCATGGACCAGGAGTCAAGGTGCTAGCGAGTGAGCTAAAATTCTAAGGTGCTTGTTTCACTCACTCTTAGGGTGCCGGGAGGGGGATTTATTAACTAATACTAACCAACAAACCTACTACTGTGCAGCTGACGTTTGGCTCTGTGCATCCTGGGTCTGTTGAAAATAAGAACTAAACTTCATATATATGTGTTAGTGTTGTCAATGTTAGCACATTAATGCATGTGATTAATTTTAACAAGTACATTTTTTTAATGCAAATTAATCATGCATATGTCTGCCAGTGCCCTCCTCACTTACACACACTGCAAGAACTGTGATTGGTCGAGTTAGTCCACTTGTTTTGCTTACCGGTGTACTTCAGCAGCCCACTTGAGGTACTTTTGGCAACATGCTAGTCCACTTTAATTTAACTTAAAGCATCGTTTTGAACTCAGTGTTCAGTGCTCATCGTATACCACCACAAATGTATTTTCTGGTTTCAAAATCAATGTTTTCAGATTTAACAGTTATTTTAACAGATATTTTGAATGTTTTGCACAAGTTCAGTTTCAAAGTACGTTGTCACTTTCTTGCTCCTCCTAGTATAAAAAATGGGAAAATTCAGTGGTTATTTGACAACATAAACTAAACAATACAGGCAATAAGCAAGCAATAAGTCACCTTGACATTGGGTTAAAACAATATGCCGGGAGGCAAAAGACCCAGGGGATCATGTAGAAAATGCACAGAGCTAGAACAAAGGATTTCCATCCTGGAATCAAAAGTTGATGCCCTGCCATCAAAGACAGACAAACTATGAGAGATATCTCATGAAATGAGAGCAGAAACATAAACTGTGGCTGAGAATGCAGAGAATGCAACCCAACAGACTGTTATCATTGCAGATGGAGTGGATGAATGCATCAATCTAACAGAGTAAAATGTGAATACAGGAAAGTGTTACATGATGGATGGCAGGCCTAAAAATAAAAACAGATTTTCAGTAACATGAAAGCAATCACTAAGTCAACATTTTATCACCTAAAAAACATTGCCAAACTAAGAGGACTTGTGTCAAAAATCATTTGGAAAAACTAATCCATGTCATTATTTCCAGTCGAGTTGACTACTACAATGGACTTTTCACAGGCCTGTCAAAAAAGACTATCAAACAGCTTCAACTGATTCAAAATGCGGTGGCTAGGGTCCTAAGAACAAAAAGAACGGAGCAATTTACTCCAATTCTAAGGTCCCTTCACTGGTTCCCAGTAAGCTGCAGAATTTACTTTAAAGCACTACTGCTTGTGTACAAGTCTTTAAATGGGACAGGGCCTAATTACCTCTCTGATATGTCTCAGAAATATACCCCAATCACATCTCTCAGATTGCAGAAAATTTTGCTGGTAAAACCTGTTGTTAGAACAAAATGTATTGAAGCAGCCTTTAGCTACTATGTAGTTCAGCTATGGAACCAACTCCCAAAGAAAATCAAAAAGGATCCTCCTGTTGGCAGTTTTAAATCTAGACTAAAGACCAAGCTGTTCTCAGATGCTTTCTGCTAACTACTGTCTCTTTATTTAAACTTAATTTATTTACTATGCTTACTTTATTTCTATTCTTTTAATCAACTATATAAGTTATTACTTAATTCAAATTTCATAACTTTATTTGTACTATTTGTATCATCACTTACATTTAAAAATCCTGTGGTCAGTCACCCATGGAAACCCCTGTCATAGACAGCCTGTGGCAACTATACTCTTTTACGCTGGAGCGCCACTTTGCTGAAGCCTGTGCTAACCTTTATGTGTGCATGTGTGTGCCTATGTCCAATAACCTTTCTTCACAAAAAACAAAGGAGAATTCTGGAACTTTGAACGTGTGATTAATTGTGTTTAACTGTGATTAACTTAAATTTGCTATTTGCTATCAGATTATTTTTTTTAAATTGACTGACAGCACTAACATATATATATATAATTCCTAGGACTACACTCTTCTGAATGGAGGTCCCTGATTTTCTTTCTGTAATCTGCTGGAGCCCCTTTTTCCCCATCACCATTTTATTAATAGCATATGAGCAATGAGAAACATTCCAAATTTGTAACTTGCACTGACTGGGTTTAGAATCATTTTACAGTAACCGAAGGGTAATTAAGAACAACTAAAAGTCTGTGTCTCCTGTAATAAAGAAGCTTCTCTCTGGCTATTGTGTTGAGAGGACTGAATAGAAGAAAAAAAACTTAATGGAGAGAACACAGAGGAACAAAGGGGGAAGAGGGAAGAAGAGGGGTGGAGAGATGATAGAGGACAAAAAGGTAAGGGGAAAGGAGTGAAGAGGAGAGGAGAGGAGGAAAAAGAGGCAAGGCCAGGGTTGTCAGCCAGGCCGAGAGCACAAGGGACAGTGCGTGTGTGTGTTTGTGTGTGTGTGTGTGTGGCAGGCAATCAGGCAGGCAGACAGGGCAGCCGGAGACGGAAGCTGTGATCATCCATGCCAAGAGAAGCAGAAAGGATGATGGAGGCTTAGGGAGCATCAAAAGGTTATCAGAAAACAAAAGCACACGTTCACACGTTTACACACATGTCCCTACCCATGCAGCACCACCATCTGCACTATGCATACACAAATGCCTATACACACACACACACACACATACTTCAACATATCTCAACACAATGTGTGCATTCCTATAGATACATATTGTACATTTCACTACACACCCACATCACTACAAATACACACACAGACACACACACACGCCTAAGCCTACACACTGCATAGAGTAGGGGGATGAAGGCCAGAGCCAGTGAGGTGGACAGACAGAGAGGCAGTAAGAAGAAGAGAAAGAGAAAGTGATAGAAAAACAGACAGAAAAACACAGAGGGGTAAATTGAGAAGGTGAATTGAAGAGATAGAGAGACACACTGAGAAGAAATACATACTGAGAGACAGATGAGAAGGGGAGTAGCAGACAGAGAGAAGACGAGAAACACAGGCAGTGAACAACAGACGGAGAAGCAGAGAGTGTTGGGGACAATGAGACATAGCTGAGAAATGGAAAGAGTGAGTGACACAGAGACACAAAATGCAATAGTGTGTGTAGGAAAGACACACAGAGAGAGGAAGATAGTGAAGAAAGAGAGGGTGTGACAGAGTAAAAGACAGAGATAGACAAAGAGAGAGAGACAGACAGAGATAGAGAGAGAGGGTACAACACACACACATAGATAGAGAGAGAGGAGAGGAGAGGGAGATAGGGTGGTTGATAGAGATAGAGAGAGAGAGAGAGGAGAGGAGAGGGAGATAGGGTGGTTGATAGAGATAGAGAGAGAGAGAGAGGAGAGGAGAGGGAGATAGGGTGGTTGTCTAGGCCAGAGAGCAGTGATGCATGGGAGATGTATATTGTCTCTATTACTGTAATTACCTAGCAGCGTCTCCTTCACATTTTCTACACCTAGAAGTGTGTGTGTGTGTGTGTGTTTGTGTGTGCGCGTGTGTGTGCATGTGTGCCCGTGTGTGCACCCAAGTGAGTAAAAATATGTGTGTGTGTGCACCCAAAAGAGAGAAAGTGTGTGTGTGTGAGTGTGTATGTGTGTGTGTGTGTGTGTGTGTGCATGTATGTGTGTGTTGAGCGGGGTCTTTATATAGCTGCATATAAAAGAAAGAGGATCAAGCTGGAAAGATTGGGAAAAGTGTACACTCTTTGTGTGTGTGTGTGTGTGTGTGTGTATGTGTGTGTTTAGTGGTGGACTATATAACCTGTCTCTGTGTGCCTCTTTCAACTTGCTCACTGAGCCATGTGGTAGCACTTATTGTAAACTGCTGCAATACGTAATAACCCTGTCATTCTATTAAAGCTGTTTTTGGAAGGGAGAGGCAAACACAGAGGTAGAGAGAGAGAGAGAGAGAGAGAGAGAGAGAGAGGGAGAGAGAGAGGAAAGGGGGAAGGAGAGGAGTCAGAGAAGGGTGGTGAAATAAAGGAGAGGGTAAAGAAAAGAGTTTAAGTATGTGTGTGTGCATGGTCAAAATGATGGGCATTATAGGACACCATCTTGCAGTCTTATCAGAGCCGCATGTTAACCACACCAAGTTAGAGAGGGAGGCATCAGGGAGGGACTTTTTAAAGCACTTTCTGCTTCTTTCCTCAGCTGATTTAAACAACAACAGCTCTAGACACACACACCAGTCTCATCCATTTATAGACTAAATCCACAGGAACTGTACAATTTGCACATCCTGGTGGAGGAAGTGATGCTGATGTGGAGGTGGATGAATGAAGAGGACAATTTCCTGATGATTTTAATGAACGGCAGGGTGGTCATTTTCATGCGTAGGAGTTGCCTCTATAGCCCTGTGCTGGCATTAAGTCTGGTTAAGTTTAAGTGCTGTTATTTTGAAGATGAAGGTGACTGATGCTCTGCCAGGTTGGGAGGGTTTCCTCATTGGTGTCATTTCTTATTCAGTTGGCCAGAGTTTATTCTGATGGCTATGGAGACTAGAGGAGGAAAATCATGGACATTTATGTGTTTATGTATGTATGTATATGTATGTGTATGTATGCATGTAGCCTGTGTATACATATGTATGTATGTATGTATGTATGTATGTATATGTATGCATGCATGTGGCCTATGTATACGTATGTATGTATGTATGTATGTATGTATGTATGTATGTATGTATGTAGGCAGGCTACTGTATGTGTATATGTTGAATATGTACATTGGGTGTGTAAGAATAAATAAATGAATGTATGTACTGTGAAGAGAGATATCAGGACAAGAGGCTATACAGTAATTCAGTGTGCCTGTAAAATTGAATCAGAGAATGTGGTTCAGCCAGTCCACACTTCATGAGGGAAGAAACAAGAAAATGTATTGCCATTGTAAGGCCTACACAGGGACATGGTGGGTTGGGACACGCGCGCATGCACACTCACACACACACACACACACACACACACACACACACACACACACACACATACAGTTCCAATGCACAGTGGAATGGAGCAGGAAAAGGATGAGATGCGAGACGCACTTAAGTGAAATCGTTTTTTTCAGACTTGTCCTCTTCAAGTCAGATCAAGGGCTTTGAGTTTCTTTTCTTGCCAAACAAACAGAATGCCCTGCAGGAACACAGCAGGGATTGCAGCAAGAGCCAGTCTGGAGTGACAGTGTAGTGAGAGCACTGAATTGTCTGGAGTAAAGAGAAGGCCTTGTCTGAGAGAGGGAGCGACAGAAAGAGAGAGAGAGAGAGCTGAAAAGGGCCAAGGTTTTCTAGTGATGCAGCAGATCATTTACATCAGATGAGGAGACCTGGTCTTAGGTGAGGAGAGGATTAGTCTATCCTAAAACCCAAACATGTCCAAGAGCTGAAAGAAGACCATGAGACACAGAGGGAGGTAATCTGACACTAGCGAACAGTGATGCAATCTGTATGCTAGAGTAACAAGCATGGCTGGTTGTGATACAAAGAGGTGAGCTACCTGTGAGTGTGAGGTTGTGGGGCCCAGCTGCTGGCCCTATGCTCTGTTGGGTGCTGGAGCACCAAGCCAGTCTGTTCGGAGAGCACAAGAAGCAGGTCAGAGGTGCGAAGGAGCAGTCAGTCAGTCAGGGAGACAGAGGGGAAGTCAGGCAGCAGCAAACTCAGGCTTGTCCAGGGTCAGTCCAGGTGGGATGCTCAAATCACAGGGGATCACCACACGCCTGGCTTCATTACCTCAGCAATGGAGGGAGAGGGGGCAGAGGGCAGGGAAGAGCCAGGTCTAGCTGGCGGGACGACTCTTTGATTAAGTTTCACTGCTGACCCCGTGGGCAGAGGCAGCAGTAGAGAATAGAACTGCTCCCCTTGCAAGCTGATGAAAGCTAATGATTCTGGATACACTCAGATCCTACATGACACTGATTCTATATGAACTTGATACATATCTGGGCAGGACTGACTTTACGGACAGCTGAACAACTAGTGATAGCTCTTATGTGTCTGGTTATGTGGGTGAGGCTGAATCCTCATGCCATATTTGGGTCCAAGTAGCTACAAGTTTGATTCTGGCCAGCAGTCATTTCCCAATCCCACCTAATCTCTCTCTCCCATATCTGCCTCATTTCACCCTCAACTGCCCAGTATAAATAACGGCAAAAGCCCCAAAACATGCTTTGAAATGCATGTCTGCCTCTGCCAAAATTGCCACCAAGCAAAATACTTTCTCACAATGCTGCTGTAGATTCTTTGGTAGCAGGACTAGGATCCCCCCCTGTCTTTTGATTTAAATTCTATTTATTTTAGAAACCTCACTCTAATGTAAATCATACTGTTGTGTACTCACTTTATTGATTCTCCCTGAGCCAGAGTTGTTACAGTAAAAAAAGATGAAGATAGATAAACAGACTTGTAGAGGAGTGATTCTTTCCAGTACCAGAAAAGGAGCAAATTCCCCTTCTTTCCCAATCAAACTGGAGCTTGAGTTTTTGTTATGAGTGAGCTGCCATCAAGTGGTCAAATAAGGAATTGCGTAGAGTTCTCATTATGCCAAAGGCTGATGTAGACCTACATATACAAGCCAGGTCATTGCATTGCTGTGAAATATATTCTAAATACAAGGTAAACTCTCAGGGGTTCCATAAATCAAACCTCTGGAAAGATCTATAAAACGAGGATAGGCTTATTTAGTTGTTTACTTTGAAGAACATAAGGAAAAATTTAATCAAGGGATATGACAAGCCTAGGATTACATTATGCTTAACTTGATTACCATAACTTTGTTATAAAATGGCAACAAGTGTCTGGAGATGCAGAAAACAATGACAATGACAGTGCACACCCTCAAGCTCCTCCATATAGTACATCAATGGCTTTCAGATGGAATACAGCCTCCAGTTTACAGTCCAGCCTAGATGACATTCTAAAATACATTTTGCCCCAGAAAATGTGTCTCAAGAATAGTTCTATGAATCTAAATTGTGTAGATTATTACTCGCATCATTATGGTAACACTAGTTGTACGGACACATCTCCAAGAACTGGACTAGGAAATGACATGCATTCCCAAGAACAATTCAAAGTGCTTCCTTATTCACCTATGCAGATTACAATCTTGCTTCAGCAGGAATAACACATTTCCAGACATACTGTAGCCTATGTAATTTCCTGAGGCACTGTTTCTTCTTCAAAATCTTAAAAAAATTTTGATAGTATATATGGCCATGTGAAGGACAAAGCACAGATATTTACATCTGTTCCCACTATTGGCTGTTCACTATAGGCTAATTTTGCTGCAGGTTCTATGGTCAAGGGTGAGATATTTCAAGAACAGCACCAACAATATTGATAAAATAGGTCTGTTGGCATGTTTCTATTGGTGTCAATAGCTACTATAACTAATAACTACTTCACCAGTTTTAAACCAGAACTTAATGCTGCTTTGAAATTAGCCTACTTAGACCAACATGTACAACATATCCCTGCTAATCACATAAGTAAATGCTGTCTGATACAGTCTAAAGTTATGAAACAGTCCTAACACAGACATCACATGAAAGTGTTAAATACTTAGTAATTGTTGAATAGTAAACACCATTAGCTGAAATAAAAATACAACTATCTGGAGCAAGTTCCAAGACCATTTTGTGAGTGTAGGGCTTTCTGCTTGTTGAACTGTCAAGCTGTCACACAGATTTCACTGATCAGATAATTCAGAGTTTGAGAAGATGATATATGGGGTCTCGCAACGAGTGATTGACCTCACATTGCAGGGGCATAGCCAACATGAGATTTGAAGTTAAATTAAAAGCCTTACTAAAACTTTTTGGAAGCACTGCATTATGTAAACAACTCTTTTAATTGCAATTTACTCAATTCAAGGGAAAATACAGCATCCATAGTTTAACCTTAGACAATCATTCTTTGTTTGGGAATCCATGCCAGATTAGCATATGTGATTGGTTCCTAGATTTTTTAAATGGTAATGAGCTATAAGCGCATGTGATTGGTTCCAGGAATTTTGCCTGACTCATTGTCAGATGGACCTGCAGAGCAAATTCAAATTGACAGTGTATTTGGGTCTAGGCTACCAAATTGGCTGGTACGGCCAATGTGCATTGGTGCTACATGACGACAGTGTATCAAACCAACTTCAGAGACCTGACTAGATACCAACTGATTGCTGACAATGGCTTGAAGACAGAGGTCTGCTGATATTGGTGGAGCTTCGCATACCGCTCAAATCTGACCCACAGACACTCATTGATGAGTCATTCTCTATCAGACATCTGACCATTGCCCTGGTGTTTCTCCTTTATTCTAATCAGGATTGGGGGAGGTGGCAAAATCTTAAAGTAAAGAAGGAACACTGAAATAGCGATGAGGGGGTGTTACTCCCAAAAGGCAGTGGATAACAGCAGCCTACTGTGCCCTCTGGGCTGCAGTCAGAAGAGGGGGAAGGGCCAACATGACCTTTTGTTGGTTCCTGTCCCCATATAGGCTGTAATGATTCCTGTGATGATGTGATGATAAATTTGGAACATTTTGTTTTACAATACAGTATTCTCGAGGAGTTATTTGAATTTCTCCTGAAGGCTGCAAATGTCCCTTAAGTCAGAACCCTAGACCCTGACCCTTATTACTGAGCTCAGAAAACTTCTGAGATTTAGCCTATGATATTTTTCACATCCATGGATAGAGCTGGCTTCAAGCTGCAGTGAAAAATAAGTTTATGTAGCCAGAGGCTATGCCTTAAGAATATAATTTAACTGTTAATGCACTGGAAAAAATGAGTTTTGACTAAGATAGTGATTTAGAGATAATGAAAATGCCTGATATATCGGGCAGGTGTAGCTCTACGAAAAACCAGACACTATTAATTTTAAGACCATAACCCTCATGAATATTAGCCTATTAGGGTAGTACTGCGTTTTTTGGTGAAAATAGTTTTCATCCTTGGAGTTTGAAGCCCCGTTACTTTATCCCAAATATTTCCACACCGACAGAGGGCAATAACAAATTTTCGTGTTGGCACAGGGTGAGAGAGGAGATGACGACGTGTTACCCGAATAACGGGAAGGGAAGAGCTATGACAGTTTTGGAACTGCAGTGCTGAAGCCCCCGTCTGGAGGAGGGGACTGGGAACTCACCCGGCCCGCACTTCGAGTCGAACAATACAATGGATGACCAGTTAATTAAACTTGATAAATAGATCGGTATATTAGATGGTGAGAGAAATACTTGATCCACTGGATGGGAGAACTCCATGGGTCTTGATTTAGCCAACAGATTGACAACGTTTTTCTTGTCAACTGTAGGGCCTAGCCTGCTAGCAAGCTATTAGCCAACTAGCAGTGCTGAAGCAATCAAGCCGTGGAAAGGAAGGAAAGGGAAATAAGGACTGCGCACTCTACGACCAAAAAACAGATCCCCACAAGGGAAGTTTACAACTAAATTGTCGGTGTACACGAACGTTATCAAGGTCTTCATTTTATTTCATAATCCTGTCAGATGAACTATGTAACGAGAGGGAAGTCACTCGCGTTTAAATCAATATATTAACTTTACAGCTAGTCAGCTCTGATTACCTAACTTTAACTTCGCCTGCTAGCGGTAAGTTAGCCTACAGGAGTGTTGGCTGGCGAGCGAAGGAAAGGAAACGCAGATTAGGGGTAATTTGTGGTGATTGACTTACTCTTGAGCCAAATAGCTTTGCTGGAAGTAACTTTAAAAGGGGGCCGTGACTGATATAAGCTCTCATGGCCTCAGATGTGGCAGAAAGTGAAGTTGACTTGAGGCTGAGCACAGCTGGAGATATGGGTCTGAACAAAAGCAGCCCAGATCCAGACACACCCAGGACACTTGAGATGCTGGAAAACAATGCGACGACGAGTCCGTCGTATTCATCAGAAGGTGCAGAGGAGGAAACACAGGAGGAAAAATGCGACAACTCTCCCACCAAAGACGCTGTTTTGTTGGAGAACGGGAATTGTGCTGCGCCACACAGTCCGAGCCCAACAGGAGCTCCGCCACAGGAAGCGGAGACTCCAGACAATGGACAAAAACAGGAGGAATCGACTGGGATGCGAAGTTCCACTCCAGTACATTTGACCCAACATAACTCCTCACCTGATTTAAATGGAAGGTAATCAGACTCGCATATCAAGTTCGTAGTTGTCGATTTCTATTGCAGATATTCTTTTTTTCCTAGAGTGGCTCGTACTGGGAAGCAAACAATACCAGACAGCAGTAATTGTTGCATTCTTTGGGATAATGGGTATGACATGACATCTCATGCCCTTTTATGGGCCAGAAATGCATGTTACTTGACCACTAAATCTGTCATTTTGGTTTGATTCACACTTAAGTCTTGCAATCCTGGGAGTCAGTTTCTGATAACAGTTATGTTCAGTGAGGTAGAGGTTTACTCACAGGTTTCCACAGCACTGTATCAAAACTCTGCTAACCATCGTTTGGCATACTCAGGAGGCCCTCAGTGTCTCAACTGTGGCAGAGTGTGTGGGTGAAAGACGTTATTGTTGGTCATGTCAAGCAGTCAAACTTCCTCTTTGGTGGTAATAGTGCAGCTAGATGCATGGCACTTTTCAGAAACCATGCTGTTTAGACCACACTGCTGAGAAACACGCACTGTGGCTCTGTGTCAGGATATCAGTCCAGGTTTAAGAGCAGAGACCTACCACTTGAGATGTTTGTTGTTGGGTATGCTTAGGTGCTTGACTTGGTGAGCTGTAGCCTATCAGTATACTCTAAAGGCAGTTTTGATCACATTACTGTAATAGCCTAGTAGTGCACATCTCTTACACACCCAAAAGAGTGTACCCAGCGTGTCATGACTTGCATAAGAAAGAGGTCTGATCGCCTTAATACTGTGATCTAGTGTCCTGCTCCTCTTTGCCTGCCTCTGTGTCAGTATTTTCTTGCATGGGCTAGGTTGTCAGTTGTATCATTGAAAAGACTAAACAGCTGCCTCTGTAGAAGAAAAGCTCCTTTGGGTGGTTTATTTTTGTTATGAAAGAAGAGAGAGGATCCTCTTCCCCTAACCACATGCCAGGTGTACATTTTTGCTGTGCTTTGACATGCAGCTTAAGGCTAGTAACGCTAGTAAGGGGTATCATGACGAGAAAACTCCAAATAAACTTTCTTAGACCTCACCTCACAGTAACACATAGAAACAGACCCAAGCAATCAGATAGTTTGATACAAATATACATGCTTATACATAGGCTTCCTAATTCAGCCTGAAGGAAACAAAGGAAGGTACTTGTAGTCTTTTTCCTGCTCAGACAAGCCTTAATGAATGGGTTTGTCTTTTTCTTCTTTCTGTGTGTTTTCTTGCTCATTCACCTTTTTTCATTGCCAATTTGCGTACCAGTAACAAGTACATACACTGTGAATTAAATATAGCCTGAACTTGTGAACCCATGGGGTATGACCCCCCCTCCTCTCTTAGCACAGGAGGGACTCCCTGTCAATCATGTGAAAGACCTCTGTTGCTCAGCTGATGTATATAATGGCATTTGTTTGGAAAGGAATGCAGTGCAGTTTTCTGTGTCTGGGTGTACAAGTATATTAGCATTGGAGATTAGGCCATCAAAGAGGCCCTGTATAGCATGCGGATTCCAGAGGAGTACTGAGCATAGCCCAGCAGTTTTCAGCCCCTAGTTGAGTTATGATTTACAAACTAAGCCTCAGTGTGGCTGTGCCTTACGTCTGAAGCTCTTAGAAGCAGTGGCCTGGTTGTTTGACTGATCCCAGACCAGCCACATTTACTCTACTCCAGCAAAGCGTCCCCTGCACAAAAAAGAACAATTTGACCTCCAATTTGGCTTGTTTCTTCCTGAACTTTTCCTGAAAAGGTATTTTAAACTACATAATGTCCAGTTCTCAAGTGTGACTATATTGTAAATCATGTAGGCTCTACTCTGTGACTCACCTGCCCAGAACTTATCCTCTCAGTCGTGTTACTGACATATTATTGGGAGGGCTGAATATTATATTTATTATGTTCTGGGCAATTCCGCATAAGTAATAATATTAGTAAGAACTAATACTATCTGCTTGCTCATGCTCTGTCAAATCCATTACGTGGAATTATCCTTCTAATATTTCTAGCAGTGCCTCTGAAGATGGTCATTGCGATGTGGAGCACTAGCTAGATAGTTGTGTTTAAATAGATCTTCTGCTCTCTTGTACTTGGCAGTCTGGAGCGCCAGGAGTCTGTCGCCACCACTGAGGCCCGGCTGAGGATGGAGGGGGTGGAGCTTAAAGAAGAATGGCAGGATGAGGACTTTCCTAGGTGAGAAGTCACACCCACCAGAATACATAATGGAAAATATGTCGTGTGAGCCTAGTCTGGAACACTGGGAACTGTAGTGGTCATTCTCAGTAATGGAGTCTAGCTTGATAACTTGATAACAAACAAAGTGAAATCTCTAGCCTGGTGCCCTGCCATGAACCTGCAGTGATCATAGTCAATGTTTGTTCATGTGTCTCTTTCAACACTCTGTATGTCAATGACCACCAGACATTTGGAGTTCAGTTAAATGAGCCCAAATGTTCAATTCAGCTCAGTTTTTTTTCAGACTCATAACAGGATTAATAACGGAGAAAGATAAAGTTATCTCAGTCCTAATATTAGTCTCTAGAGTCACATGCATATGAAACATGACATTATTGCAAGACCAGCAGTCCAACATTCAGTCATTGATTCATCACAAGCATGGAGGAAAATGGAGGAAAAAGAGTTTGTGCTGGGGGTTGGCATATTTGCGCAGGTGTTTTGTTGGTGTTTTTTTTTTCTAATATTCAATAGAATAGACCAGAAAAGAAATCTGTATTGTCCACTCATGTGGAAATTCATCTTTGGCCCCATTAAAACCATGTACGCCATTTACTGGACTTTGCAGCCAATACAGCAGAGACACAAGCTTTTCACCCAATGGATTTACAGACAGATGAAATAAATATACAGGGATTAATCCCATAATATCATAAAAACACAAATGATTGTATGATTATTTATTATTTTTAACAGTCATTGAAAAAAACAAAGCATGGTATATGCATGGCACTGCAATATATACTGCCATATAATTGCGCCATATATTGTGATGGTCAAGTCTTTGCTGATACTCACCCCTAGTCTGTATTGAATTATTGTGTCTTGACAGACCTCTCCCTGAGGAAGAGGAGGAGGAGGAGGAAGACATTGAGCTTAGTGACGAGCTTTTTACTGGCACATCAGGGGAAGGAGAACCTGGTAAGAGTCACCCACCAGCATACACAGATATAAAGCCAGATTATAGACAGATGGTAAACTTGCCGTCAATGTAAGAAGCTAACTAGGCGGTGACGTACTAATGCTGCCATCTGCTGCACCATCCTGGCATGTGTGAAGGCCCACTAAAAACTAGAACATAGAAATACCAACAGTGTAACAGCTTGCAGCATCATGCTAAGTAACTGCAGGCTAACTTGTGTTCATTACATCACCATGTAGTTTTAGTCACTAATGCTTTTCCTATGTTGTCATGGAGTGGCCCATTTCAGACCACGTAACTTGATTGTGCATATCCTGGGGATTGGCAGTTTTCATCATTCCTTCACATGACCATCTGATATTGATTTGATGTAGATATGATGCCAAAACTAATTCCATACATAAGTATGAAGAGTGTCACAAAGTGCTGGACAATGCAAAGTGTTTTTTCAACACAGTTAATCCTGACTGTAACCCTGGGGTCAAGTTGCTGAGCAGTTTTCAAACTCTTTTCTTGACGCAGCGACTCAGCCCTACAGTGGCAAGAAGACCAAGAAGAAGCTCCTGGCCCCGGACATTAGCCTGACTCTGGACCGGAGCGAGGGCTCGGTTCTCTCTGACGAGCTAGACGACAGCACTGAACTGGACCTGGACGACTTGGACACGCCATCTGACAACAGCAACGAGTTTGAGTGGGAAGGTAAGAGAGGGGTGACCTAATGTTATGTGTGTAAATGGTGCTAGCGTGTCCTGTGAATGGTGCATTATAAAAATGAATCATTCATCAATGACTCATCAATGGTTGTGTTTAAGGACTTGGCCCATGGTGTTAAAACAACAAATTGAGCTTAGTTATTAGGATAGCATTAGTTAGACATTAGACCTTGCACTTTTTCCATTATTCAGGGTAGACCCCACAGTTATTTATGCATTCATGAACCCCCAGTGTCTTGCCTTTCCTGAAGTTTCTCTAAGGAGATATGTAGAGCTATGCAAACATTTTTTTGTCATTTTATGTAGTTTCTTTTTTTTTCTTTTCATTTTTTTGAAGAATGTAGTTCCTTTGGGGCCCCCTGGAGCTGTATGTCTTGCAGTTTTTAAGATGGCTTTCGGCAAGCCAACCATGACTTTTCCTGTTACAGACATTTCCTGTCTATGAAGAATTTCACATCAACAAATCTAGTTGATCTATTCTTGATCGCTTGTGTCAGCAACTCTAAAAAGCATCAAAACCAATTTTGAGTGGTGCCAAAGTCAAGTCACAGACCCAGAGTAGGCAGCTTCTGCCTTACTGTTGGTGAAGTTGCACCAGATCACCCTAGATCATGTTTTACCTTAAGGAAAGGCTGGAAACCAGCTCCAGAGTAGTTTGAAGCTTATAAAAGTGCCTGCATGCTAGCCAGAGATGTCTTGGTGGTGTTATTATGCTCTTTCAACTATGGAAAGGCAAAAAATCTGCCCATTGTGCTATTTGTAAATCCGATTGGTAGTTTGGTGCTGTCAGTTCTGTTTCCTTTTACTTGACACCAGGGGCTGAGGATACCTCCAGAACCTCACTTTGGACTAGTTAAACACTCTGTGTGTGTCTTGTGTCTGTCTCTTCTTCCACTGCTTCCATCTCTTTGTGGCCTGGAAGGGCTCTTTTCTCTCAGTGCTTGTGAAGGGGCGCTGTTCCTGCACCATGTCGTGGTAAGGTCTCTCACTCTTTCTCACTCTCCTCACCATCCATCCCCTTCGCCCAAGTACATCAATGATGCCAAGAAAATTCCTTCAGTTTATTTTGTGATTTATTCATTTTTAAAAAGTTATTTATCTTTTTGTTTTGCCCTTCTCCTGTGTGGTTTGCCTATGCCACAACAAATCAAGCCATGTGTTCTTGTATGGTTTCAAATTTTGTTATGCTTTTAACTTGTTATTTTCGGTCACGTTCATTTTGGAAAATTGCTGGTTTTGCATGTTTTCACATACTTCTTTTTCAAATGGCTGTTATGTGGTTCCTCAAAATTGGTGTTTGTACATTACATTACATGTGCATTGAAGCCCGCTTCTGCCACTGTGGGGAAAAAAAGGCCACCAACTAAGTCAAAGTAATGAGATACCTAGTCAAAATAATGAGATAATATGTCATTATTTTACATTTGCACTTGAGAGAGTGTGTGTGTGTGTGTGTGTGTGTGTGTGCGTGTGTGTGTGTGTGTGGTGGGGAGGGGGGGGGTTTGAGAATGGTGTGTGACAGGACATATTTACCAGTATTGCTTTTTTTGTTTGTTTGTTTGTCTGTTGATTTATGATGCCCCATTAGCAATGCCAACCAATTTCTTTATATCCTGCGCAATGACAAAGAATTCTATTCTGTTTTACTTTGTTTTAAAATATTGACTTGGCATTTCAAAATGTTGACAAATAACAGCCATAATGTGCCCCTCAAGTGGTGTAAACAGGCTCCCAATGCTTATGTATATCAAAGCAGGTTTTACAACAACCATATTGAAATTCTTTCACATGGTGATATTGTTTCTTGCCCATCAGAAGTTTGGGTTGTCACTCTGTGATTAATCCGCTTGTGAAATCAGATGGAACTGTTATGCTATGATTTTGAATCAGATTTGTGATGTCTTCTGTGCTTTTGGTGATAAAAATGTGTCTTGCATGCTTATTGTGTCCTGCCTTGAGAATCAGTTCAATTGAGAGTTGGGATTAAATCCATTTAAATCATTTTTGGGAGAGAAATGTGGATGCTGTGGTACAGTCTGAGATGCTTGTGTGGCAGTGAAATATTTTAGATTTACCTTTATTATTGTGATCTGTCATACACTATTGGACGACTACCGTATATTTGGTGGAAGTGAAGATGAACAATAAAGGTCAAATATGGTGGTGATGAGTAGATGATAAATGTAATATGATGAATAAAAATGCCTTTGGACCTGTTCGATTCAGAATAGGAATTTGTTCATGACTGATCTGCTAATTCTTTGAAGTCAGTGAAAGTACACAGGATTAGCTGGTTAGACTGTGTTTATTAAGGCATCGGCCCTGAGGACACTTACATAAAGTGACATTTCCCAACCACTGTCTACAAGGTACTTAATTAGATCATAAAATAGACTTCTTTTGTCAATGCGTCGGCCCTGAGAACACTTAAATTAAGTGCCATTTCTAAGTTTATGTATTGGACAAAGCACAAACACTGTGACCTGAACTAAAATATAGTAATAATTTTTTGCTCATTTGTTTGTCTTTTCACGTTCTTTCTCTCTCCTCCCCCTCCAACTCCTTCTTACTCATCCTTCATTCTCTCTTTCTTCATATTCTCTGCTCCTCTTTTCCCCTCATCTGCCGGATCTTTTTTCTGTCTGTCTGTCTCTCTCTCTCTTTCTTCCCCACTGTGTCTGCTTTTGACAGATGACCTTCCGAAGCCGAAAAGCACGGACTTGTTGCGGAAGGGTGTTGAGTCGGTGCGCGAGTACTCTGCGTCTGAGGAGCGGGAGGAGGGCCGTCGCTGGAGGGTCTTCCGCATCGGGGAGCAGGAGCACCGTGTCGACATGAAGGCCATTGAGCCGTACAAGAGGGTCATCAGCCACGGGGGTACGCCAGGCCTTCCTCTTGTTTGGTTGGCAGTAATCAGAATAGGTCTCCAATTCTAGCCAACATATCACGCTCAATTGTTATTGAAGGTCACAGATTGGAAGCAGGGCGCGTAAGCACACACCGCGCCGGTATCAACCAGCTGGTTACCTTTACCCTCACCCCCCTTAAACCTCACTCCCATCTGGGTCAGAGCACCTGGGTAACCTGCATGGTTTAGCTCTGCACACGCTCAGCCTTGAACCGGCAACTTGCAGCACTATGGACTGGGAGTGGAGTGTGCCAGCAAGTGAACTAAAACCCCAGTGTTTCACTAAGTTCACTTTTAGCACAACTTTCAATGCACCCACAGGGAGGTTTGGGACATTTGGCAATGTGCATAATTTCGCTTTGCAGTTGGAATGATTTGTGGATTTGAACACATGTTGTAAATGAACATGTCTGGAACAACTCACAACTGAAACAATTAATCGACAATTCAGCTGAAAGATGACATCCTATTGCTGTCATGATCAGTTCTCCACCATAGGGCTTTGCCATTCTACTTCCCCTTCCTCCCCCCTTCTGCTGCTGTCCCATCCCTGTACCAGACTTCACAGGAAAGTTAGAAAGTTTACCCTAGTGCTTCAATAGCGTAGCTCTTAATAGCTGATCATGTTATCACTCCTATTCAGGGAGCCTGTCCCCATCTGTTTGCCAGGGTGATTCACCATCCGTCCGGTTTGTAAACAGCAGATAGGCCTGCTATTTAATCGAGTGTGTGCCACTTACTGGCTGGACTTGGCTGTGTGACGTGGTCGTCTTTGTGTTACTCAGTGTCAGACAGCAAAAAGAGGATAGCTGCTTATGCACCGTATGCCTTTCTGTTCCTTTCTGTCTCAGGTTACTATGGTGACGGGTTGAATGCCATCATTGTTTTTGCGGTGTGCTTCATGCCTGAAAGCAATCAGCCAAATTATAGATACATCATGGACAATCTCTTCAAGTAAGGAAAATTCTACCCCACATCATATTCTTAACATGCATTCATCGAATAAATACATTTAACAAACCAAACCAAACTGGTAATGCTATATCAAACAACAAAGTGGTTCACATTAACAAACTTAAGGATATTTGCATTTGGCATGGTTGACTTATATATTATATGTATATTATACACAACGCCTCTGTGACAGTTTTTAATAACTTTTCTAACCTATATAACAAGTTAAGAGTCAAGTTGAAGTAAAGACAGGTCAAGTCAAAGACGACAAGTTTGGCTTGACCTGCATCAGCCCTGTTAATATGTGTGGCCTACCTATGCAGGTATGTGATCGGTACACTGGAGCTCCTGGTGGCTGAGAACTACATGATTGTTTACCTAAATGGTGCAACGTCTCGACGCAAGATGCCCAGCGTGGGTTGGCTTAGGAAGTGCTACCAACAGATTGACAGGAGGTCAGTGTGACTCTAAGTTTGATTCTTTGGGAAAAATTATAGATATATTTGAGTAGTCACTCCTCCACTCCCTCTCTCCTCATGTCATCTTATGCTGTTATCCTCTTTTGTAAGTCGCTTTGGATAAAAGCGTCTGTTAAATGCATTAATGTAAATGTAATATAATGCATGTGTGAGAACAGCCACAGACCAATTGTTCTTTGGCGTGGGCGTTATTACATGGTTTTAGCATGTTCCAGCCTGAAGGTAATTGTATCCTTAGTGAAATATTCAGTCATGAATTCAGACCTGTATCTAAGGACTTGAATGAAGAGCTAGGTGACGGTCTGTGTGATTTAGGAAAAACTGGAGAGCCCAGGAGAGATAATGTTTATTTACAGTGATATATAGGCATTTTATTTTATTTTTTATTTATTTTTTTTACCTATTATATCAGCTCTGTCTGATTCATGAAATGGGCCTCATGAATCATTGTTTTTAATAATTACTTAGTTAGAAGCTTAGTTAGAAGAGGTAAGGTAGTTGGATGTTTATTTCGTCTTCTGGAAGTCATTTGTAGTTAGTTGTATAATGGACAGAACCCTTCTCATTGAACACATTTCATTCTGTATTACAGTGTTACAAAGGTAACTGTTGCAGTCTGCATTACTTGGCAACCATTCAACAAGAGAAAATATATTTCTTGGTGGATTTATTATTTATGAGTAAAGGAAGTTATAGTTTCCTCCACTGGGTCTCCATTTTATAAGTAAGGGGATGATCTGGGGTATTGAAGTGTATTAACAGTAACTGGACTGAAAGGGCTAGAAAGGACTGGAGGTTTGTTGGGGAAAATCAGCTAGATAAGTGTATAATTCTGTTCACTCAATCAGATAACATCTGATTAAGCCATTAGGCCAGTTGAAAGGAAGTAGGTTAAAAAAAGAAAGGGGTCTGTTAAAGCTACAGTCTCGGGTACGATTCTAATCCAGTACAATCCATGTTGAATTCTGTAGATTTATTCTCACTCTCCTTTTCACATTATTCTTTTGTGTGTATGCTGAGAGAGGGAAACTTTGATGTTCCTTCCACCAACAAGAATGAAAGTGTTCCTAACCTCCTCTGAAGATCACTATTGGGCTCCCTATAGGCTTAATGTAGCCAGTTTCTGTCAGTCAAGATGTTGTTCAAAAGAGAAGGGTGTAATAATGATCTTACATATCAACAACATTCAAACCAGAATTGCCTTTACAATTATTATTGTTTTTTTTCATACTACTTTACTGGTTAAATCATTACCACTTACAGGAATAAGTAGTTTGCAATTAAATGGTCTTGAAATTGTTGGTTGTCTAACAAGGAAATGTCCAAGCTCATCTCAGTGAAATGAGTACTGGACAGCAGAACTAACTCTCACTCTCTTGATCGAATGATAGGTTACGCAAGAACTTGAAATCTTTGATAATCGTCCATCCTTCCTGGTTCATCCGCACCCTTCTTGCTCTCACCAAGCCGTTCATAAGGTCAGCCATATTTGCCATTTTGTAATAGTTTATATTGATGCTTGATGAAATGGATTACATTTGTGTTGTTAACACAAGGTTCAACATAATAAACAATTTTCTCTGGTTTCACAGCTCAAAGTTTAGCCAAAAAATCAAGTATGTGTACAGCCTTACAGACCTGGCAGAGCTAGTTCCCATGGAATATGTGTCAATACCTGAGTGCATCAAACAGTAAGCACCTCTCCCGTCACAAACACTCTCTCTGTCCTGTCCTCATTTCTATTTTACAACATTTTAAACCTCAGACACACAATTAATGCTTATAGTTATCGTTACAATGTTTAAGTAGGGGACCTTTTCCACACTCATTGAATTAGTTGTTTTTTCCTCATTAATTCTGTTACCTTGTTGATTGCACCTCAGAGCTTCTAGCAAGGCCTTTTCAGTTGAACCTGTCAAAGCCCTTTTGACGGTGTGCTTATGTGTATGTTTGCTGATGGCTGTTGAACTGTCAACCAATCTCTCTTCCCTAACCTCGTCTTCCTGCCCTTCCTCTAAGGTTTGATGAAGAAAAAAATAGGAAAAGACGTAAAAGGTACTTGTCTGCACCTTCCAGGTCCACATAGGTCTTCTCTGCATTGCACGAAAACTAACACTCCTGTTATTGGTTGGCTTTGAGTATGTTTTTTTTTTTTTTTTTTAAGGAAACTAATTTCACACCCTCTTGGTTAATAACCAGACTCACGTGCCCCCATCTTCTTATTGCTGGCAGCTGGCGTCAGCAGGTCCCTGTTGCAGTGATTGTTGTCCATCACAGTGATAATTTAGTGATCATTTCATTTCTTACTGCTGCACTTTGGTGCAAAGGTACTGGCTTATCCATGTAACTTCAGGACCTACCCACTGATCTGAAATAAAAAGGTCACTCTTGACACCTTAGGCGCTTGACCCAGTGTTGTTTTTAGGACCAGTGATTACTCCAGAGCTTTGATAAGATATTAATGTGGCCTTGTAGAACACTGCTCTTTTCAGTGCTTGCCCATTTGATTGACATGAACAGTAATTTGTAGAGAAACATGATTCCAGCATCAAAGCTTCTTGAGTTCCAGAATCCAGCCATATACTGTACCTGCAGTACAATTTAGAAAACGGATCATCCATGGTTGTAAGATGATGCAAGTGGACGAAGATGGGTGAGGCCCCATGATGAGGATGGCAGTCCTGTTGAATCTTGCCACAGCACAGAGCTCTTTGCTTTGCTGTGAAGGCTCCAGTCTCAAAGCTTTCCAATGGGTCCATCTTAGGGAGCCTGTATAGCTTGCCACTGCAACATACAAAAACCAAACAGTTTTTCGTAGTGATAAAACCCTAAACCAGGCCCCACAGGCTTTGTCCCTTTTCCCTACCACCATCATCCCAAAGGCTTTCTTATTTCCAACACAGACCACACTATAGCTACCTCTTGTACAAATATGTGGTCAATATGTCAAGCATTCTGTGTTTAACATCCTCTTGCTTTTCAGAAAATTCAACCTATGCCTTTCCCCCATTCCTCTGCAGCCCAATAATACATGAAATGAATGATTAATTGACAGGGAATGAATGAATGATCGAATGCATGCACACATTCTCTATAGCTGTTTGTTGTGATTGTTAGATGTTGGCTACAAATGCTGCTGCAGTGTTGCAGCATCATGACCCAGTTTCCTGATAAGCCTGCCAGCCCTGTGTGTGTGTGTGTGTGTGTGTATGTGTGTGTATATATATATATATGTGTGTGTGTGTGTGTGTATGTATATATACTATATATATATATATATATATATAATTATATTTCAACAGTATGCATGCACGCTGTGTGCAGATGCTGCACTACCACACCTCTGCCTGAAGGTGTCCCTGTTGCACCACCTCATCCTTTTTTGCTTTGCACGGCACAGCACACACTGACCTAATCACGCACCAGTTACAATCCTCTTGCTCATAGGCTTCTCTTGATCGATCGTACTGTAGACAGAGGAACAAATGCAGCACATTAGTCTGCATGTACATAGGGTGACAAGGTTTTTTTTCTCTCACTGTTAAAGGGGTCAAAGTTATAGAAAAACTTGGAGCACAACCCATAGACCTATTTTTTGAGGTCACTGAGTACTGTAGGTTGGGAAAAAGAGAAATTTGGGAGAAAATTTGGTGTAACACAGACCATTGATTCTCAAAGTGGAGTCCAGGGACCCCCTTGTTGCCAGGGGGTCCGTGAAAGAGTTTGCTGCAAAATATAAATTTGTCTTATGTGGAGAAAAGTGCTAGAGATCAGTACCACCCCAAGAGCATTGAACTCATTATTCTCACCTGTATTGGACCAATGACACTCTGTTGACAATAAATCATTCTGTTAACTCAGGCATTAAAGTTAACTGTAAACCAAATGAGTGTTAAATGAGGTAAACCTGGTACAATTTGTTTTCTGCGATGATGGGTCATTTGAAGATGTTCTTCTCCATGAGGGGTCCACAGCCCAAAAAAGAAACAGAACAAACATAGAACGAATAGCAATCAGTAGCCTAAGTAAACCTGCAACTGAGTTTACTTGGCCCCTTTGCTTAGCCTTGGGTGCTGGTTTGCTATTTGATCTATGTTGTACCATTTTTTACATTTATTTTTTTCCTACTGACAGCACTCAGTAACCTTAAATAACCAAAGTTTCCTTTGAGTAGATTGTTACAGTGTGCTATACTATAGTGGTTGTCTATATGGTTAAACTTTTGTCTTTGGAAAATGAGGATAGAGAATAGTTTTATACAAGCCTGGGAAACCCCATCCTGATCCGTCAGCAGTTTGATTTTGCTCTGCACTTGAAACCAAAATTAAGGAACAACTAATAGGCATTTTGATCTACATCTGTTGATCCAATCTCAGAGCAGTGGCAGATGATGGCTAGATATCCAGACCAAAAGCTAAGCTAGTTTTATGCTGCTTTCTGGAAGAACATGTTTCAAAGCAGTTTGGAATACTTTTGGCGTTAAATAGTCTTGAATGCAGCATTACATTCATTTACTATTTAATATAGCGCTCACACACGGTAGAATATGATATTAAGAAGCCAGGCATAGTTAGTTGATTTGAATATTATCTTCAGTGAATATCCGGATAATACGGTGCTTGGGCATTTTTGACATAATATCAACACGGTTGTTTCTTCACACTGTTTCTGTTGCTGTTTCTAGGTCATTTTGGGGTATTTAAAGTATCACATATTGCTCTTGTAAAGCGTATAGGAATGAACTTTCCAGGCAAACTAAGCTGATGGCAAACACAAATCTACTAATGAATTAGGCTGCCATTTGGTTATGTTGAGTTTTCACAACTGTTTGCACCAATACAAGCTACTGACATCCTGCTATTAGTGTACATAGTGTTTCTGGCCAACTACCAATACAACAGTGTATTGTATTAATTTGTCAGACTCAAATCATAGCATTACCTAAATTCAACCACCTCAGCTGCTTTTTTTTTTTTTTTTAGTATTCTTGAGCTAAATTTGCTTCTTCAAAGAGAAGTTTTAGAAGGCTTATGAGAAACTCTTGATTTCCTCTGATCTTTAGCTATTTTGCTATTTTGTCTTTATTCCATCTATGGTAACAGTTCTTCCATGTCATGCACAAGCTTCCATATGGTGATCTGAAATTACTGGTTTATAATCATTAAGAAAAAACCTTTGCCATACAAGATCAGTGGCATCATAAGTTGTAAGCACCCTGGCATCAGTATTAAAAATGACATCCCAGCAATGCTTTTGAGCATGGACATCACTCTGAAATGTCTGGGTTAGAAAAGGAAAGAAACTGGGTCAGCACAGGGTGTCTGTTTAGTATCTCTGATTGTTGATGAGGGTCTTCTTCTTTTGCAGGATTGACCAGGACATGCACGGCAAGGTAGAGATGGCCGCTGCAGCAGTGCCAGAGTGACCCAGGGTGTGTGTGTGTGTGCGTGTGTGTGTGTGTGTGTGTGTGTGTGCGTGCTTGTGCACGGAACCCCTCGCGTAGAGCAACAGAAAAGAAGACGAAACAGACAGAAGAATGTGCAAAGCTACAGAGAGTGGCATTCAGGCTTTTTGTCATTTGTTTCTGTGTTTTCTGAGTTTTTATTTTAATTTTTTTTTTCTTTGTTCTGAAGGCAAAGATCATATTGCGATCTTTTTATGATGTTGACTTCAGAGTTGTGCCTTTCAAGACACCGCTGCCTGTTACATTTGTGGATATTTGCTGTACTGTGTGTGTAGTAATGCCAAACATCCAGTCAATATTTTGAAATCTCAGTTGCAAGCAATTTTTATAACCTTTTTACATATGTAGCCGTACATAGACATTTCTGTTTCCTTTGTAATAGTTACTGATGTATATTTAAGGCACTCCATTTCCAAATCGATGATGCATGGTCCTCATTTCAGTTTAAAAAAGAATATATATATATTTATATTTCAAAAAAAGGTGATGAAAAAGGAGAGATTTAATATATTTTTATGGATATTGATTTGAACAATATTTTTAGATTGCTCACCACTGGGCTTTAAGAGGCACCTGCTGTAATCTACTTCTAATTAGAACAAGGAGGTGCCTGAAAAGAAAAGAAAAAAAAAAGATTTGGGGCGTGTCCTTTCTTCTGCACATGCTCGTGCTGCAGGTAAAAGGAAGCTCTCACAGGAAATTGTGATAAGCTGAGCATGGAGCCTGAGGCTGGAATAAAGTAATGCTCATTTTCTGAAATGTGTTTCAAACGTGGTTGCCAAATGTAAACGGCTAAATGTATGTCTTGTGTCAATGTTTTACTGTAATTTGACAAATGCATAAGAGTAAGGAATTGTAACTACATGAGGAACATAATCTGTCAAATCAGATATGGCCTTAAAAATAACACATGAAAAAAACTTATGGTTTGCCTTGCATAATCATTTACACTGTAGTCAAAATGCCTGAACTTATGTCCCCAAAACTAGAAATCTGTGTTAATTGGATTACACATGGGTCACACGTACACTTATTCTCTATAGAGTAGGGATCTCAAACCTGCAGGACACTTAGCTAACCCTAACCCTAACTTGAGAAATGGCTGCACCATTATTTTCTGGTTGCACTGAAGGATAGTTATATGATAATATGGCATATATAAGTGTTGCTCGAGTTCCTTTTCTTCCAGTTTTTTTTTTTTCAGTGATTTTTGGTTGTCCGTCCCTGGGACGTGTTTTAGGGCACCACCTGTTGACAGACAAAAACATGGAAAACTGGAAAATTTTGGGAGTTCTCTTTGTTACAAAATTTCCATCATTTTCCAGTACACTGAAACACTGGGACCCTTGAAACTCAGCGGGCTTGTCGCCCTAGTAGGCCCATAGCGTTTAGTAAAGTTTTGTCCCCAGAGACTGCTCCCCAACACAAGTTGGTTTGGACACATTTTCAGTGGAATAACTCAAGAACCGTAGCACCTTAGGGCCCTCTTAGGGCATGGAGCATATTACACAAAACCTCTGCACATACAGACCCCACCCCTTGATTTTACATTTTTCGATTCTGTATCCAATATCAAAACAACTTTACCACGGTTCAACACCGATTATGGTTTCTTACATATATAAATTATTGTGATTGACGCTGTAAGGAATGCTTCAAAGTTTGCAGTCAGGCTTCTTTTTATTAGGAACAAGCACATACATAGGTTCATCCAGCGCTATAGTGTCGGTCCTTGACTATGAAGATATTTTGTACATGCATGCAACCTTTTCCACCTTGAAATTGCTGGTGATGGTTCACCAAACTCACCATTGTAAAAATGAACATAGACGCTTATATTTACATTTATTACAGCTTGTTAAAAACAGTACGCTTACATTTGCTTTTATCCAAAGCAACTTACATTTTATCAACCATCAGTTGTTCAGGGCCAGTCTCCCCTACAGCAACTTAGGTTTAAGTGCCTTGCTCAGGGGCACAACGGTGGCAGCTGAGATTCACAACAGGCTATCGTGTATGCTACCCAGGTTCCTTAACCGCTACACTACCACCGCTTCCATACTTTTTTGCCTCAACAAGGTCCGACATAGCCAATGGGTGCTAATGACGAGAAAGGCAGAGCAATTTCAAACTTCCTAGTGCCATCTCTAGTCTTGGTCTTAACCACTGCTAACGCCTGATTTTATGCACTTTTTCATCACATTGATAGAAATACATTTGCTCCCATGATTCAGTCAGAATAATTGACTGAGTTTGACTGAGTTTAAGTCAGTTGAAATAATTTTCTTTTCACCTTTGCTGACAAAATGGGCATACTGAAATATTAGATTATTGTTTGTGCCATGGCCAAAATTCAGTGAAAAAAATGTTTTTGATAAATTTATGGTTGTGTGCTAAGCAACAAATGACTATAGTAATACACTTGGAACACTCTACACAACAGTCTAGAAACAATATGTATCACCACCAGAAAACCTCAAACAAAACACAAATTATGCGTCAAAGCCAAAACTTTTCACCATAACTGCACTGTGGCCACTGTAACATTTTTCCCTATGGTAAAATAAAAGTGATATTGAATTACTTATGCATCTTACGTCACTGTACTGTGGCCACTGTAACTTTTTTCCTTATGGTAAAATAAAAGTGATTTTGAATTATTATAAGGGGCTGATCAGGACTACTGGCCATGGTCCTTTCACACAGGCCTACTTTCATAGACACACAATACAAGAGCATGTCAACTCAATACAAAAATACACCAGGCACCCCATATGTTTTGTTTCAACAGTGTCTAACATATTTTATCTCTCACTTTCTTTATTCAAATGTAATCATAAAATACAGGACATTTGTACAAAGTATTTAAGAACAGATAAAATGTACCTCTGCGTCTGGATTCAGTCTTAGGCCACCCCCAGATTTGTTGCTGTACTTTTTTTTATATCGGCATAAAGAGAGAGATAAATGTGTATGGTCGTTCTATCTATCTATTTCACTATCTGTCTATTTATCTTTTCATGATGTGAGTTTTTAGATAACAGAAGAGATTGACCAGTTAAAGTTTTATAGCGCAAGTAATGTTCCAAGCATTTAAGTGCAATTTCATCAACATTCGGATCAAATTTGTTGGCAAAAAGGTGATGTTGATTGAGGATCCAACTAAGATCTCCAGCACCATACACGCACACTGCTCTTCTGTGTGCCCCACTGCATGGAGGATAGCTTGCCCCTTTCCTGATATCTCCTTCATGATATTCCCACTTCACCAGACGGGCTATGGAGTTCATGTCTGTCATATCATATTTGTTGTTGGGAGGGGTGGACCCTGGCATACTTGGCATGCGCTGAAGAGATGCCCAAAGGTGCTCATCTGGACTGTATGTATCCTCCTCCCACTTCAGCAAAGCTTTCGCCTCTGGATGTGTAAACAGGTGTTCCACAAACTCTCTTGACACTACGAAGTAAGCATTTCCAGAGAACATTGGTGTACTGATGGGTGGAGGTGTCTTTCTAATGTCAGTCCGAATGACATCAGACTCTGTGACATTGTGGTGGTACTCCCAACGAGCTTTCTTGTGTGCAGAGGTTTGCTCAGACTCCATGCTGTTCTTTCTATTCAGCACTTTCAGGGCTTGGACCATCTCTGCGTTGGTTTTAATGGGGAAGTCAGTTCCACAGGTATTGAGAAGGTATTCCCACTTGACAGCTGAGTTCACCAGATCATGCATACAGTTCAGGTCAGCTTGGACTCTAGACCAAGAGGCATAAACAACACTTTCCAGTTTACTTGCCACAAACACATTGGGAAAACAAGAAACAATGGCTTCCACAGCCCTTGTGAAATGTTGAGGAGACTTCTTGTCCATGTGTACACAATAAACATTCTGTGGCATATACAGAGTCCTGAGTAGCCTTTCAAACATCTCGATCTGATCATGAATCACCATGGAATAGGCAATAGGAAAGTTCCTCTCCTCCTCACTGAGAGCCACAGTAATAAATCCTCTGTCTTTGATATAAGCATTGCAGTCTTTTGTTGCATTGAGATAGAAAGACTCTGGCAAGGGCTCACGTTTCCTCTTCTTCAAAAGTCTGCTGAGGCCCTCTTCGTCATATTTTTCCACATCTCCACGAATTATGGCTGAACATGCCCATAATTCTCCTGGGTCATTTGTAAGTAGAGTGCCTCTCTCCATTGACTGACCAGTGTTGAAACATGGAGTCTTTAAGTTGCTCCATAAAAAAAGAGAAAAAGACAAACAGACAAATATAAATACATTTTTCAGCACCTTGATTTTGGTAGAGCAGTTCTTACATCGAGGCATCTTATGTCCTTCTTGTGATTCTTGTTTGTAAGTAATATACTGACTGTGGTGAAATCTGGGTCTTGTCAGAGAAAAACCAATCAGTCAAAAAGACCAATGTTTAACCTTCAGTGACGTGTTGTGAGGTGTAGAGATGGGAGTACCGTATGCTTAGGGAGTGGCTTGTAATCACACCTTACATGTCAGTTGTTGATACTGAGTACAAACAGCACTGTTTAACACAAAAGTTGGGGTCCAAGTCTGAGTCTTAATGCATGAGTATTTTCTTTGGGAATGAACTAACAAGTGCATTTATTAGATTTGTTTACAGACAAGTATGTAAGTACTTCTGAAAAGATTTGGTAAATGATTACTAACATTTCACATGTAATTTTACTGCAATGGTTGTGCCTCTTAGAACTGGAGATAAATGGAGGATCCAATTCTCATTCTGGTCTGGTGTCAGCAGGATAAAGTTTTGTATATTGTATATTTAAATGTTTTGTATTCAAACTATAAACTGTATGCTACTTCCCTCTTTTTTGTAAGGATAGATTCATGTTACCTATCTGTAAACACTGGGGGCACTGTGTGTGAGACACAGTCAATTGACAGCATTAATATGCTCTCATGCCATATATGTGTTTAGTCATTGCAACATTTTATCTTAGCCTCAAGACAAAACAGGAGTCTTCTTCAGCAACATGAGCAGGGAGGGTGAATACTATGGGCACTTTATTACTCAAACTTACCTTTATGTTGGAGTAATATGTAACTACCTTCTTTGCTTTGCTATTGTTTATTTTTGCCAAAATCAAAGTGAATGAATGGTCAGCCATTAAAGTGTGTTTTTAATCATCTGTGGCAGAAAAATCTACCCCCATGCAATTTAAAAAGTTTGGAACAAATGTTAACACCAATCTCACTGGATAACAAGAAAGCAAAATGAATGGATACACAGCTTGCATTTGTTTTTCATTAAAACATTACAAACAATTGCTGGAGATATGTTATCAGATATTCATGGCATTCAACAGAACTCTACAACTGGTTGCACAGCCAGAAGTGTGAAAACATACACACAAGACAAACATCAATCAGCACTCATTTCACTAGATAAGTACCAATGAAAGATTAAAATAAAGCATGCATGTAAATAAAACATTATAAGGCATGACTTATGACAGTAGGGACAACTGAGTCTGTTTGTCCTGCATTATAGCATGGTGTACCTGTGTCCTGAGGGAAGTAGGGAAGTTGCCACTATGCAGCGCAACAGGCTTCCGCTTCTTGATTAGTAATTGATGCCTACATAAGAGGAACATACGGCTTAATTCAGATTGGGGCCGGCTGGTAGAGGAACAGTAATTTGACATGTTATTTTAAATTTTCCTAAAGTAGCCTACACATGAATATGAGAATGCAGCCACAGCGTCAGATCAGATCAGAGGTAGATGTGTACTCCCATCTGAGGGAGTTTCCTCCTGTTAGAATTTGATGTAATTTTATATGACTTCTTGCTACTCCTTTCTAACTGTCAAATGAATAATCTTCATCTGTGTGCTGTTTCGAATTATCTGTCCAGCCAAGTCTGTACAGAATGTTCAGTCAATAATTGGTGTGACACGGTGAAGACTTTAGAGATAGCCTTAACCAGTGGTCATGTGTCGATACTTGTCATGAGCCAGGCTTTGGTATGTGCATGTGTGTTCCTGTGTAGGCGATGTGTTTTTTGCCTGCATCTAAATCCTTAAGTGTGTCCCTGAGCTATGTAGCCTACTTGTATGGAATTCCACCCAGATTAGGAACTGGTCAAGTTATTTTCTACTGATTAGGATTAGACTTTCAAGTATATGTAACATCTTAACCATCCTGTCTCAACCTTGCGGGCGAGACAGAAGAGTGACTTAGTTTGATAGTCTTTAGACTTCACTTTGTTACTTCAGTTTTTATTTCATCTACTATTCCATCCAGTCAATTGTAATTGTAACTTATTTAATTCATCTTATAATAAATCCTTGATCCTGATCCAACATAACTGAGACATCCAGTCTTCTATTCTGCTGGGAAGAAAACACAACACAACTTTAAGGGGAACAGTGACTTCAGGTGAAAAGTCAAACTGGGAAAAAACCCAAAATCTAACACTCCTCCCAAATGGTTCAGCCCTTTGTCTTTTCTCAAGCAGGAATTAGAGTTTTTCTGATTGCTTAGGCACAAGTTTTTAAATTTTTGGCTGTTTTTGCAAAACTCTACACACCTTCACAAAACCTTCCACTGAACTAGCAAAACATCATAAATAACTTGCAAAAGCACTTTTTGTACTCTTTGCAAAAACACTTTTTGCTAAACTGTCCTCACTATTTTCAAAATGGTATTTTGTACACAACAGCACACACAGTCCATAAAATTAATAAGCACATATCTGCACACTGACTGTATAAATGGAAAACAATTGACTTTTGCAAAAATGCTTAAACACTAACAGTGATTTTTTGGCACAATTTCTGAAACTATATACACGTGTAGCCAATCTATTCGAAAACTCTTTTTCATCACTCAACATCCAGACCTTTAGCACTGCAAACTTTTCTTATATAGTGCTTTTTTGAGTAGAATCCATTTCTGCTTGGGACTTTTTTGTATCATGCATAGTTAATGAGACATTATTTTGATAAATTTTGGGTATGCTAGGTCACCCTTGTCACCAGGGTCTCAGAATTGTGCTAATGTTTCATCCAAACAGCCCCCCCTTGTCAAAATTTTACCAGTGAAGTTGTAATAAATCTATATATGGTATGTTCTGAAACAAATATGTCCCAGTAAGCTTAGCACGAGCTTAGATAAAGAACATGGTAACACTGTCACACCTATACATGTACCAATAATGGTAATGTGCAGTCAGCCTATGCTAGCAGGCCTATAATTGATTACTTACTTCACTGTAAAAAATTTTTAAGAACCTTTACTTTTTTACAGTGTAACATAATTTGAAAGAGACTAGATTAGACTAGACTTATTTTTTTTACAGTGAAGTAATTTTTAGTTTTTTTTACAATGTACTCTCCCACAAACCCTTCCTTGTCAAAATGTAAATTATGTTGTAAATATTGATCTTGAATAAATACGCCTTGTGTGTGATATGTACCTGTGCCAGGTTCACACACGCAGCAGTCTTTCTCAATACATAACATTTACACATTTAACAGACGCTTTTATCCAAAGCGACTTATATTTGTCAACTGTCAATTACATCAGGGCCAGTTTCCCCTAGAGCAACTTAGGGTTAAGGGCCAGAGGCTGAGCAAGATAACAAGGTCCCAAGGTTTGCACAGCCCCTGATATGAGTCAGATGACACATTTCTTTCTGAAAACTTCTACATGCAGTTAAAACAGGCAGTCACTCAACTGAAAGGTATAATGGCAGTTAGATCAAATGAATACTTTTAACTCTGGGATAAGTAGCAACTTTCCTCACAGCAGGGATAGCACACACCCTTCTGAAGAACACTGCTCCAGTCACATGTCAAACAGCTCTGAGCGGTGGAATCCAGAAACATACACTCACACCCACAAATACACACACACACACACACACATTTCAAATAAGGAAAAAAAAGTCCTGAATCACAAGAGCACACACACATTACATAAACACACTGAAGAAGATTCCATGAACATTCCATGAACATTCCATGAATATGTTACTGACTTCGACTATGTTACTGACATCCATAAACAATCTCACACACACTGAGGTCCATGGTGCTTTCACACTTGCACTTTACTTAATTGCACCTTCACATATTGCACATTTCACTTTTTTCCAACCTACACCAGCTACCAAAAAGAGCTACCTCGAACTTTCCTTTCCTTCTTGCTGGAAGCGTATATGTTTACCTGTATGTCGTATGTCTCATGTCTATTTATTGTGGATGTCTGTGTGCACTTCATGTCCATGAGTGTAGCTGTGTGTTTTTTTGCGTGAGTGTGTGTGTGTGTGTGTGTGCGTGTTTCTAGTTTAAATTGCACATTTGGTGTCTGGTGAAACGTAATTTCAGTCCTCTGTGTAATGCCTGTTACATAGCGAATTGACAATAAAGTACACTTTGACTTTGACTTTGACATACACACACACACACAAACACAAAGACACACATTTCAAATAAAGAAAGAAAAGATAGTCCTGATCTCAAGAGCACACAGGTCACACACTCACATGTCACACAAACACACGTACATACACACAAACACACACACTTCACTTCTTCTGTTCCACTCCTGCCAGTAACTGCATGTTAGATCTATTTGGATCTATTTGTCTAAGAGAAGATCCAGACATCCTTATGGCCAACAATGGGAACATTACTGAGCATCAGACAATACACTGTAGTTCAGCATTAACCAGACCTCAAATATCCTGCTGACTTGCCATCAAACAGGAAAGTACCAGGACTTTAACCATTCACCGACATTTCTGATTAATTCAATTCAATTATATTATATTTGATGATTAGAATTCCTCAATGAAAGGGGCAGTACACGTTTTGTTCAGCAACTTTCATTTATGGTCATGTAACAGTCTACTCTTTATGTGCACTGGAATAACTCTTATGTAAATGGGAAACAAAGTAGCTGGGATGGACATAGAAAACATGTCCACAGGCGCACAGAAGGGAAATATGTGATGTGACTGAACTCAAGAAGCACTAATCTTTTGCTATCAGAAACTCTACCTGTAATTCAGGATTTAGATTGGAATTACTGGAAAGGATTCCAGGATTCAATAAGTGGTAATTCAAGAAGCTTCAAGAAGGATGTTTCCTGTTATCATGTAACCTCTTTTTTTGACAACTATAAATATTTATTATTCCACCCATTTACCACCCATCCACCCATTTACCACCCATCCACCCATTTACCACCCATGTTAGCTTAGTTAAACATTGCCAAAACTTATGCCACGAATCAGTTTCATGATTGGCTGACTCATGCCAGAGGTCTTGTAGAGTTCAAGGTTTAGGATGAGGGTGGATATTGGTATAACTTCCTTTATCAACACAAAATAGCAAGCCACAATGAAGTCACAAACTAAGAGTATATGGGAACTGTATTGTTAGAGTGCTAACTCAATATGGCGCTTGGGTAAAGGTGGTAATGTGCCAGGGTTGTGCTCTATATCTGTGTGAGGCTCTGTGCAGACAACAAGCTTTCTTTTTCAGGACAATAAAACGGCTCCTCCGTCTGTCTATATATCAGTCACTGTTTTGGAACAGTTGTTAACAGTTCACCAAACTCTTCAAGAAAAGCTGAATGTCTTGGAGGTCGGTAAACACTCAATAATAAGATATTGGAAGAACTCTTAAGGAGTGCACATAAGTAAACTCTGAGATTGTTCATGAACAGGCAGGAGATAAGATTGGTTTACCCTGTTGGCTAGGTGCACACAGATTCTTCTTTTTCTTGTGTGCACAGGAATAGAGAATGAAAGAGAATGCTTTAGTCTTACTAGACTTGCTGGCAACCTGCTGGTTTCAAGCACTCACTGAAGTTTACATGCACATTGAATCATGCACAACGATGTTATACTGTGTGAATGTGTGTATGTTTTAACACCCTACAGTGCATTAAACCTCTAGATTCAGACAATAAGTCAAAACAAAACAAAACACTTGTGTTGGAAGAACATCAGATGTGAAGTCTTACTGAAGAGGTATTTGGGTAGGGCACAGGCTAGACAGTCATTAGGTCCCGACCCATCACAGCAATGGCACTGTCGCTTGGCAGGTGAAGCGGTTGGCATGCAGGAAGGTCGGGGATGGGCAGCCGGAGTCTCCAGTCAAGCACTTACATTTACATTTATGCATTTAGCAGACGCTTTTATCCAAAGCGACTTACATTTTGTCAACTATCAATTGTTCAGGGCCAGTCTCCCCAAGAGCAACTTAGCTGAGTCAGGCCAAATATCATGTACAATAAATGATTCAATTGAAATGTTTATTGTCTGAAATTGTTTATGATCTCAGTCACTATGCTTTGTCATTGCTTTTTGTGAATAACATATTTCTTTTACAGTACACAGACAGACAAAAATGTCTGGGAATAGAGTCGCAAGCCTTGAATGTTAATGTCCTCTAGAGTTTTCTTTGCAAAAAAAAAAGGATTTTACTAAGCCTACTATGCCATGGCTTCTGAGTACTGTATTAGCAGTTGTTCACAAATGAGGAGCAGCAGGCATTACTTTATGTGCCCAAATGCCAGAACGGTTTTTGTCATTTTTGAATGTAATCAGATCATAATCACTATCTAATACCTGTCTTCTAAAGGCAGCACACACCCTTCTGAAGAACACTGCCCCAGTCACATGTCAAAAACCTGAATCACAAAAGCACACACACGTTAGATAAACACACACACACACACAGAGACACAAAGACACACATTTAAAATAAATAAAGAAAAGATAGTCCTGATCACAAGAGCACACAGGTCACACACACACACACGTCACACAAACACACATACATACACACTCACACACACACACACACTTCACTTCTTCTGTTCCACTCCTGCCAGTAACTGCATGTTAGATCTATTTGTCTAAGTGAAGTACTCCAAATCCAAACATCCTTATGGCCAACAATGGGAACATTACCGAGCATCAGACAATACACTGTAGTTCAGCACTAACCAGACCTCAAATATCCTGCTGACTTGCGATCAAACAGGAAAGTACCAGGACTTTAACCATTCACCGACATTTCTGATTAATTCAATTCAATTATATTATATTTGATGATTAGAATTCCTCAATGAAAGGGGCAGTACACGTTTTGTTCAGCAACTTTCATTTATGGTCATGTAACAGTCTACTCTTTATGTGCACTGGAGTAACTCTTGTAAATGGGAAACAAACAAAGTAGCTGGGATGGACATAGAAAACATGTCCACAGGCGCACAGAAGGGAGATATGTGATGTGACTGAACTCAAGAAGCACTAATCTTTCGCTATCAGAAACTCTACCCGTAATTCAGGATTTAAATTGGAATTACTGGAAAGGATTCCAGGATTCAGTAAGTGGTGATTCAAGAAGCTTCAAGAAGGATGTTTCCTGTTATCGTGTAACCTCTTTTTTTGACAACTATAAATATTTATCTTTCCACCCATGTTAGCTTTGGTCTTGATGTTGTTAAAAATAATGACTTACCGGTAATCCCAATGTCCCACCCAAGCCCTATACCAGGAACCCTTGCCAAAATTTATGCCACGAATCAGTTTCATGATTGGCTGACTCATGTCAGATAGGTCTTGTAGACTTCAAGGTTTAGGATGAGGGTGGATATTGGTATAACTTTCCTAATCAACACAAAATAGCAAGCCACAATGAAGTCACAAACTAAGAGTATATGGGAACTGTATTGTTAGAGTGCTAACTCAATATGGCGCTTGGGTAAAGGTGGTAATGTGCCAGGGTTGTGCTCTATATCTGTGTGAGGCTCTGTGCAGACAACAAGCTTTCTTTTTCAGGACAATAAAACGGCTCCTCCGTCTGTCTATATATCAGTCACTGTTTTGGAACAGTTGTTAACAGTTCACCAAACTCTTCAAGAAAAGCTGAATGTCTTGGAGGTCGGTAAACACTCAATAATAAGATATTGGAAGAACTCTTAAGGAGTGCACATAAGTAAACTCTGAGATTGTTCATGAACAGGCAGGAAAAAAGATTGGTTTACCCCGTTGGCTAAGTGCACACAGATTCTTCTTTTTCTTGTGTGCACAGGAATAGAGAATGACAGAGAATGCTTTAGTCTTACTAGACTTGCTGGCAACCTGCTGATTTCAAGCACTCACTGAAGTTTACATGCACATTGAATCATGCACAACAATGTGTGTACTATGTGTGTGTGTGTGTTTTAAACCTCACACTTTAGATTCAGATAATAAGTCAAAACAAAGCAAAACAGTGGATTACAATGGCACTGTCGGTGACACTTGGCAGGTGAAGCGATTGGCATGCAGGAAGGTCCGGGGTGGGCAGCCTGAGTTTCCAGTCATGCCGTACATCATGGTGTTGGGGTCCAGGGCGAGAGGGTGGGCTCAGGCCCCATGCACAGTGCACAGGACTGGTGGCACTCTGTTGTGTAACAAGGGAACACATACACACCCCAGCATAAGCAAACATGCAGCCTTATTTCAGATAAGCCATTGAATGCTAGATGTGTTGCACATAAATTAACCTCCTATATTGACTCATCACATTCGTCAGCGCCTTGAGCCGTAACTAAGAAGTATACTGGGGGGGGGGGCGGCAGTTGGCAACCCCACCTTGAAATTCCTGCGTCTCAAAGCCCTCATAAAGATAAGGCATGGGTGAGGAGTAAGTACCTTATCACCTCCATTATCCTAGGCCACAGTGTTGTTGATATTTGCGCTCAATAGCCAATTAAATTACATATATGACTTAAGTGTAGCTGCAGTGTTGTTGACTTTTGTTAGTTTTCCCAAGTTGTTCTGTGGAGTCTGCTTCTGTCACCAGGTTTTAGTGTGTCCGTGGCCAGACAATGATGCAGGTGTGGTGGTAAGTAGTGAGCCAACAGACAAAAGGTCCAGTTCAGCAATTTATTAATTTTTTAAACAGAGGTGATGCGCCTGTATTCGAAACTCGTATGTACACAGTCCACAAGTCCCACAAATCACAGTCCCTCGATCATAAACACATATTCCCTGCAATAAAAGAAACGCGATCCCACCACCAGCCACCAGGCGCAGCAGTCCAGCAGAAGCAGCAAGCAAAAGCGAGCGGAGAAGCAATCCAAACGACCCAGCGGCAAGACAACAACCAATTGTAGCAGCCAGACCAGCACGACTAGCTTAGCCAGCACATGCAAAATACCATCCCCTCCACGCTTCTCCTCCTCCGTTCGTCCGGCTGGCACTGGCAGGTATCTCCGAAGGAGAGAGAGGGGGAGAGGGGTCTCAGCAATGGAGAAGTGCTACCGCAGCAAACAAATTTATCCCGTAATCAATGCAGGAACAAGGTGTACTTACTTGACCTGGGTGCGGCTTAACCGCGAACCCAGGAGCAGAATCAAAAGCCTTGTACACAGTGTGGAAACCACAGTCAAACGCGGGTGTTCTTTTCCCGGTGCTGTCCTCTCCGCCTCTGGCCGGTGGCGAGCCCATTCACCTTCCTTCCGGATACCTATATACAAAAGACACACCTACCCCCCACCTGTCCAACATCCAGTCCTACTAATCAGTCTGCTCCAGAACATAATGCAATGATTGAATTTGCTATTATTCAATCAAGGAGGACACGTGTAAGTTGTTCATTAGCGTGGCACACAAAATTAGGACAACACAGCAAACGTGCATTTCATCATGGCAAACAAGATTACTATTCAGTTCATTTAACTTGTCATTGTCCAGTCTTTAGGAAAGGCTGTGGGTTATTGGGGTTAACAACAACGTGAGTACACACACAGCACACAATCAGTGATGCACAGCAAGTGTTAGGAATAAAAACAAACGTACAATCAGGCACTGCACACCACAACCCAACACCACAAAAATTACACACTGCGACACTTCTGTTAATATTATGTTTGTGTCTTGTAAATTCGATCTCTGTGCACTGTGATGCAGAAGGGGATCCTGAATGTTAATGTCCTCTACAGTTTTCTTTGCAAAAAAAAAAAAAAAAGGATTTTAGAAAGTGAACAGTATTTTTTTCCCCAAACCATAGTTATAAACAAAAACACTTGCACCTAACAAAATAAACCAAAATTCAGTTTCCATCAACTCAGAATTAGCTACAAAGCAGTAGAAATGGCTCACTGCACCTACTCTACCTCTTCACCAGGAGAGTAACAGGTCACCCAGCTGAACCCCCAGAGGCACTGAACTACCCCCCATTATATGCACTGCCGCATTAGTGCAAATTGGCCCTGAACTGGACACCTAGACCATACCAACAACGCAGGGATACAGAACATACAAAGTTAACTAAAGTACAAGCTGGATCATTATATAATTTCTAATTTTAACAGTATTCAGCGTATTAATAACATAGCATAAGTCAGAAATACATAAAAACATAGTGGCTTTGCAAAGTAAATTACAAAATACTATATGAACATGATGAACACCCCTGTATGAGAATGGCAGGAATTAGGGTGTCCCCACCCCTGCAGAATGACATAAAGACTGTCTCATTGCGACGCGCGCTTCCGCAAAGGGACGGCTTCAGAGGTGTTGGAGGACCAGGAAGAATTGTGAGTTAATGCGTTAATCAGTTTTATGGGAAACATACAAAGTTGGCAAATGACAAATGAAAGATGAATGAATCATGATGCATGAATCGGGAACAAACACAAAGTCTCTCTCGCCCTCTCTTCTACCAGCGCCTGCGGAGCAGCGCACACAGTTCAAATTAAACAGTGAGAAGGGGAGAGTTCAACTTCTCACACTTCATAAATACAGTCAGAATTACTGTGTCATAGCTGTCTCTCCCTTAGTAAATAAAAATAAGTAAACTCAGCATCCACCACCTCTGATACCTCTGTTACCGCTGATCTATTATGCAATGATCAGAACAGTCAGCTGCTTTTTTCCCCCTCACCAATGCAAGTGTTAACCACCATGGCGCTGAACTCACTGGAGAAGGATTTGTCATCTGTGCAGATGTCGCAGTGTGGAGCACAATGCCTGAAGGTTCCATCTGCAGCTGCCTACCTCCTCTCCATAGTGCAGTTGACCAGGCACTGGCTTTCCCTATAGGAAGTGCCCCCCCCCCCCCGCATTTTAATATATATTAGCAAAAAATAAAAGAAGGTTGGTCTTTAGTACAGCTCCATCAATGGCGATGCCTGAAGGGAAAATTGACTGAATATCTGCATAGGCCTAAAGGCCAGAAACTCACCACTTGTGCACACCACATCATGTTGCAACACGGCTAAGCAAACCACTGCAACATAAGGAAGACAAAAAGATTTTTCAACCACACTGCAAATCTGTATCATCAATGCAAAGAGAGAAAGAAAAAAAGGAGTTCCCAACAACATCTTGCTGAGCAGCCAGCTACCTCAACAGGCCCCGTTGGGAGGGTGGGTACCAAAGCAACCAGTTGGTTCAATACAGGACATGGGACAATACAGGTATAATACAGAGTAGGCACAGCAAAGACTGGCACAAAACCCTTAGTAAAAAACTAAAGCACACAAGACAGACAATCACAATAAACTCCCCAACCCAATGGGAGGGCAACAATGCCAAAGAACAGAAAAGAAAGAAATGAAAACCACAGAGTATGAATGAACGCAGAAGACAAACAAAACAAACAACAAACACCAACCAACAGATAGACAACGAAACAACGAACAAATAGAGAATTCACCAAAAATTGATGAAAACACTCAACGGACGAAAAGAACAAACAAACATAAAAAACCCTACAACACACGTTACAGACAAACCACAATACCAAACATAAGCATGGGCAAAACAGCAGTATTTACAGCCAATGCTGTTTTCCCAGGGTGCCCATATATATTGAAACCTATACACAACAAACCCATGTTTGAGGCATCAGGATTTCACAGGTGTGACAGATGGCAAGCTTCTGATAGATTGCAGACACAGTTTAATACCTGGACTGTTTGCATACAAAGCCCTGTGCTTGAATCTCAAATAGTTTTGGTGATTATTATAGTCTGAAGTTGCTAAAAATACTTATAGGAACTTTTTTGGAAGAGGGGGTGGGTGCTTTCTAAGGCATATTTTTCAGAGAAATACTTGAGATGCTGAGGTATAATTTTGCATGCCTTCCTTTGAGTTGTGTAGGCACATAATATTTGAGAATCAGCCAATTCTGAAGGGGTCGAGTGGGAGGCAATGGTGCATTTGACACAGAATGACCCAGATATAGTTCCAAGATGGTGAGCTTTACAAAACTAGACGATCAGGGAAGCAGTGTGGAAACTGTGTGATCTGTTTAATTCTCTGAATTATATCACCTAGATTGTTTCACTTGTCTGAAATTGGCACTCCATATGTTGAAAATATATATCTATAAATTCATTAATGTTTGCGAATTTGTATTTGCTTGTGTATTCTTTGTGTGTGTGCAGGCAAAATAAACGGTAACACTTTATTTGAAGGTGTCTACATAAGAGTGTCATGAGCCTGTCATTAGCTTGACATGACACTTTTAATGAACATTAATGACACTTTTTCAGTGTTTATGATTTGCCATTAAGTGTTATTTAGTTTTTGTAAAGTTGACACTGGGGTGTAAGCATTATAAAAACCAAATGACACTTAATGACAAAAGTCATAAACATCAAAGAAGTGATTAATGTTCATGATACCTGTCATGTCATGCTAATGACAGGCTGTCACTCATGTAGACACCTTCAAATAAAGTTTTACTAAATATACATTATGCAAACAGTGACAGAATGAGAGGTCTGTAGTGAATTGCAGAGCAAAATGGCTGAAGCTATGCCCGTTTACACATAGCCCGGTATTTATAAAAACTGATACTCATTCATCTATCATCTAAAAACATAAATAGAGGTTTCAGTCACAGAAAGTGGAAAATATATCAGTTTTCACAAATACCCAGATGTCTGTGTATAAGGCAAGTTTATTTACATAGCGCATTTCATACACAGAGGCAGTCCAATGTGCTTTACAAAGATAAAGGCAAAGACCAGTGAATAATAGAAAATAAAATTATAAAAAATGATTGAGAAAAAAGAAAAGTAAGAAAGTAAAATAAACAAAATGATGATTAAATAAAACACAGCACAATAAAGTCAAATTGATTCAAATTACTGTGAATCCCTTACACTGAGGGTCTCTTCAGCCGTTAGGTTACTACTATCAAATAACCTATCAGATATTTTTATTTTTACTGTGAATCACCTACACATAGGGGCTCTTTCCATCAGTGAGGTTACCACTATCAAATAACCTGCCACTGTACCCAGTACAGACTCCCCCCTAAGAGATTTTGTTTACTATTGATGATATATACAGTAGATAGTAAATAGTAGATATAAAGTAATAAAATAAAGAAAAAAGTTCAGTGATAAATTAGGAGAAAGTATCCAAGAACAGCTTGGTCTAACGTCTAGATTTTTAAACTGCCAACAGCAGGGGCATTTTTTATGTCATCAGGAAGCTGGTTCCAAAGCTGAGCTGATCTGTAGCTGAAAGCTGCGTCACTACACCAAACCGGCAGGTTTACCAGAAAAAATTTCTCCTGTAACCTGAGAGACTTCAGTGGTGCGTATTGTGCAATTGAGTTTTAGTCTGAGACAGTGAGCCCTGTATGTGGTGACAAATAAGTGAAGGAAATGATGGGAAAATATTTGCTATGAACTGAATGACAGATGAGAATGATAATCTGTCTACACCTACAAAGATATTCTGTGGGCACCCACAAGGAAACAAAGCTCAGATATGCAAAACAGATAGAAGAGAGGTATGTGTTTGTGCGTGTGTGTGTGGGTCCAGGGAGGACATTGGAATTCAGCCAAGGAGTCATTCTGGCTTGTATTGTATGCTCGCATGCAAACATATGACACTTGGGAGGCCTTGGCAGCTGCATTATTCTTGGAAGTGGTAAAAGTTGAAAATTTAAAGGTCAAATTTGTCCCATAGATAGGCAAAAAGCCAATAAAAAGTGTACATTTTCTCAGAAATGAAGAATTTTGCATTTCTGAATTTTGAATGTGTGTAAGGGCAATAACTTACCTCTACCATTTAAATTCGTAGCCTTGTAGAACCTACCCCACATGACCATTTCAGGACCCAAAGTTAGGGGCCCATGTCATTTTTTCTAACTTTGGACATGACTTTAAGAGACTGTAAAAGGTTAGCTTTTAGAGAGACTGAAAGAGACTGTAAAAGTTAGCTTTGCCAGTTCTAAGCTGTCTACAGACCCAAGGGGCATATAAATAGGGGCTCATAAATATTGAAATGTTTACACACCAAACCCATGTTCGGGGTATCAGGACTTCACAGGTGTGACAGATGGCAAGCTTCTGATAGATTGCAGACACGGTTTGATACCTGGACTGTTTGCATACAAGAGCCCCGTGTTGCCAAAATACTCATAGGAACCTTTTTGGAAGAGGGGGTGGGTGCATTCTAAGGCATATTTTTCAGAGAAATACTTGAGATGCTAAGGTATAATTTTGCATGCCTTCCTTTGAGCTGTGCAGGCACATAATATTTGAGAATCAGCCAATTCTGAAGGGGTCGAGTGGGAGGCAATGGTGCATTTGACACAGAATGACCCAGATATAGTTCCAAGATGGTGAGCTTTACAAAACTAGACGATCAGGGGAGCAGTGTGGAAACTGTGTGATCTGTATAATTCTCTGAATTATATCACCTAGATTGTTTCACCTGTCTGAAATTGGCACTCCATATGTTGAAATTATATATCTATAAATTCATTAATGTTTGCAAATTTGTATTTGCTTGTGTATTCTTTGTGTATGTGTTTGAAGGTGTCTACATAAGTGTAATGAGTGTAATGAGCCTGTCATTAGCTTCACATGACACTTTTAATGAACATTAATGACACTTTTTCAGTGTTTATGACTTGCCATTAAGTGTTATTTAGTTTTTGTAAAGTTGACACTGGGGTGTAAGCATTATAAAAACCAAATGACACTTAATGACAAAAGTCATAAACATCAAAGAAGTGATTAATGTTCATGATACCTGTCATGTCATGCTAATGACAGGCTGTCACTTATGTAGACACCTTCAAATAAAGTTTTACTAAATATACATTATGCAAACAGAATGAGAGGTTCCTCAGGCGGAATGTCCGGTTGCAGAACCACACGTGCGAGGGCCCGTCACAGCCACTTGCGGCTTTAATTATTATTATTATTATTATTACTATTATTTTGGCCCGAGCACCAAGGTGCGCAGCCCGGTACGGCCCTGTTGCTTTTGTAAGGATTATTTGGGCCGGCCTGGTACGGCCTTGCACACCGGACTGTCTGAAGCCCTATTGCTTTTGTAAGGATTATTATTATTATTATCATTAGTAGTAGTAGTAGTAGTAGTATTCACCTGTCCTGACCACTCAGAACCAATTACTTCAAACTGTCTAGCGCCTCCACTGGTCAAACGTAATATCCTCATAATGCTTTGATGTACCGTAAGATAGGAAATGTGTCATAAAACCACACTGCATTGAATGAATGGTCTGAATTTCTCAGGTTAATAGATCCTAAAATCATGAACATACCCAGACACCTTTTGGACTCTGAAGCCTTTGCCCACTACAGCCAACAAAATTTAACGACGAAGCCGCTAAACAGGAAGTGAACCATATCTCAGCAACGCTTTGATGTATCTTAACCAAACTTGGTATACATACTCAGGACCCTGTTCTGATCTCTCAGAATCCATTAACTCAAACTCTCTAGCGCCTCCACTGGTCAAACGTCATATCTTGGCAACGCTTTGACGTATTGTAACCAAATTTGGTAGATGGACTCAGGATTTAGAACAGAGTTTAGAACAGAAGTTTGGACTCTGAGGCCTTCGCCCACTATATCCAAGCAAATTTGACGGCGAAGGCGCCAAACAGGAAATGAACCATATCTCGGCAAAGCTGTGACGTATCGTAACCAAACTTGGTATACAGACTCAGGACCCTGTTCCGACAACTCTGAATGGTCGATTTCAATGCTCTAGCGCCTCCTCTGGCGAAAAGTCATGTCTCAGAAACAGTTTGACATATCGCAACCAAACTTGGTAGGTGGACACAGGACCCAGTTCTGGCCATTCTGAATGATTGATTTCAATGCTGTAGCGCTCCCTCTGGTCAAAAGTCATCTCGGTGATGGTTTGACATATCACAACCAAACTTGGTAGGTGGAATCAGGACCATATTCTAACCATTTAGAATAGGGTTTAGAACAGAAATCTGGACTCTGAATCCTTCGCCCACTATATCCAATCAAATTTGGCGAAACCGCTAAACAGGAAGTAAACCATATATCAGAAATGGTTTGACGTATGGCAGCCAAACTTGGTAGGTGGACTCAGGACCCTGTTATGACCATTCTGAATGATTGATTTAAACATGGTAGCGCCCCCTGTGGTCAAAAGTTATATCTCGGCAACAATTTGACGTATTGCAACTAAATTTGGGAGGTGGACCCAGGACCCTGTCCTAAACACTCTGAACACAATGATTGATTTCAAAGATCTAGCGCCCTTAATAGTCAACTCATATCTCACCAACGGTTTGACGTTTTGCATCCAAACATGGTACCTGGACTCAGGACCCTCAAGCCGCTTGTGGCTTTACTTAGTGTTATGTTACACTGAACACATATCAGAGGCAAGGCAAGTTTATTAATATAGCACATTTCATACACAGAGGCAGTTCAATGTGTTTTACAAAGATTTAGGCAAAGAATGGTGAAAAATAGAAAATAAAATGATAAAAAATGGGAAAAAATAAAGTAATAAAATAAAAGTAAAAGTTAAGTAATAAATGAGATAATAAAAATAGATAGATAGATAGTACTTTTATTATCCCGTAGAAAATTAAGACATCCTGTAGCATCCAAGACATACACACATTTAAAAAACTATTGCATGGTGCAACTGTTATTAGTGTGAGAGTACTACTGAAATTAGCAGGAGTATGTCGTTGTGTCGGGGGAAAGGGTTTGGTGGTCATTGTCCACTATTGACAAGAGCTTGTTCAGGGTCCTTTTCTCATCTACTGATGTAAGTGACTCCAACTCGGTTCCAACCACAACCACAGCCACAGGGTGGAGTGGTGCTTGCTGTGTGCGTCATTAGAGGTGAGGGGGAGAGATGGAAAAGTGTTGAGGTGGATGATGCAGCAGAGGCATTAACAGCAGAGCCATCAAAGTATTTGTATTTACACAGTCCATAAACTGATAAAAGTCAGTGTGGGCGGAATCCAGTGTTACATGGTTGAAGTTGCTGGAGATTGCAAAAAAAAAAAAAACAAAAAAAAAAAACATCAGTATGTTGATTTTGAAGCCTGGCAACTGTGGAGTGTATGACATCACACGCAGTGTAAGGTAGGGCACGTGGTAGAACATCACTCCCTTGGCATGTAATACATTTACATTACATTTACATTTACATTTAAGCATTTAGCAGACACTTTTATTTAAAGCGACTTACAAAAGAGGATAACATTCAAGCTACAACACAATGAAAGAAACTACAAAGAGTGCATGTTGCTAACATAAAAATGCACTATTTTAAGTTGAAAGTGCAATAGTGTAATAAAGTGCAGTATAAAAAAGAAATTAAGTACAAGTTGTTAAGTGCATTCTCAAAATTTACGCCAAGAGATATTCTTGGAAGAGGTGGGTCTGCAAGAGTTTCTTGAAGGTGGAGAGGGTATCAGTTGATCTGGTAGCACTTGGAAGGTCTTTCCACCAGCGTAGAACCAAACATGAGAAGAGTCTGGATTGACCTGCACATGGTGTTGGCCGTGCTAGATAACGTTCCTTAGAGGAGCAAAGTGGTCAGCAGGTGACATAGGGCTTCAGGAGAGTATTCAGGTAGGTGGGAGCAGAGCCATCAATCACCCTGTAGGCCACCATAAGTGCCTTGAATTTGATGCGAGCAGCCAGCAGGCCGTATTTAATGCAATACGGCCAGAGACTGCTTGCCAAGAGCTCAATGTCCTTACAGCAGAGAGTCTCTTTAACTGTAACATGATCTGAGTTGTACCATCTGTTGTTGTTGTGGATGAACCTTAAACAGTAAAAGAACCATAATTCATAAATGTATTCGGAGCCAAGCAGCCTATCATGCCAATAGACTATTATGAGCCAATGCCACTTGCACTGTGTCAAATTAGACTCCTTTATTTTGATAGGTTATTTTTTCTTCACTGATATAATCCTAAACACTCTCTCCTGCCCTTAGCCTAATCTGTGAGTGAACTGGCATTAAACCTGCTGGCTTTGGAATAACCTAGGCCTACCCCTCCTCCTGCAACTGCATCTGCATGGCCACCCATAAAGATCCCAACATTGCAGTAAATTAACCCACATGAACATGTTGTGTGGCCTAATATTTAAATGTGGCATTTAAAAGTAGCATTATGCCATCTGATTTGACTAAATGATTTTTCAGCATCACTGAGGTGGACAGCTCTCCTTAAGAACGAGCTAAGAACATCTTAAAAGCAGTGCACGTACCGTCCGTGTACCCTCTGGAATCAGGATCAGGAATTTCAATACAACTTGTTGAAAAGGGTTTGAAATTATATTTTGTTCTTTCCAGTTCTTATTTTCCCATTTTTTGAATGCATCAATCACGGAAATAGCCTAGACTGTGGAGTTTGATTTGAGATGCAAATAAGTTTTTGTCAGATATTGCCTAATCGATGCAGTGGTAGTGTCAGGTCTGCATCAGATCTGGTCACGGCCACGCCCCCTCACTCAACCCCACAGACTCTCAATCCCTCTCCCCGTTTGCTCCCACTTCCCTGTGCACATTCACCTTCCCCTGAGTACTAATTGGTGTCACCTGGTCTCCACTCTATTTAAGCCTCCTCCGTGGTTTCCCTGATGTCTGGCCTCGTCATTACCTACCTGGATCTACTCCGTGTCTGTCGTGCTTTCTCCGTCTCCCGCGAGCCCCGTGTCGAACTCCCCGCGAGCCTGGACTCCCCAGTCGGTATTGTTGTTCCTTGTATCTGCCGTTACGCTTGTTTATTGCTTTTGAGTTCGTTATCCAGTTCTCCTGTGTGTTAGTATCTCCTCAGTTCCTCTGTGCTTTCTCGTTTACCGTTTCCTCCGCTAGAGTAGCGGACGTGACTTTTGTTATTCCCTGTTTCGTTTGTTTAAATAAAACTCCTTTGTTTGAGATCTGCCTCTGCCTAGTCTGTGCCTGACAGAAGGCCAGACCATAACTGATTATGGAGGCTGAAGCCCCCGACCCGATTCGAGCACTAGTCGAAGAGCTCCGTCTGAACCTGCTGTCGCACTCGGCGCCGCAGGTCAGCGTAGAAGCGACCACCCCAGATCCCCCTACCTATTCCGGAGACCCAGAGGCATGTGGTGGGTTCCTGCTGCAGTGCACTCTCGCCCTAGAGATGGCGAGGTGGCGTACATCATCTCGCGCTTGGACGGGCAGGCCCTACAATGGGCCGAGAGTGTCTGGCAGCAGGCGGGACCCACCATCCAATCGGTAGACGCCTTTGTCAAACACTTCCGGGAAGTTTTCCACTGGCCATCCGGGGGCTGCCCAGACCCTAACTCTCCTCCACGACCGGTACTGGTGGCCCCGAATGGAACGAGACGTCCAGAGGTACGTGGCTGGGTGTGCCGAGTGTGCCATGGCGAAAACCCCCAGGCAACTTCCCGAAGGTAAGCTCCAGCCGCTCCCGATACCCCAGAGGCCATGGTCACACCTGGGCGTTGATTTTATTACCGATCTCCCTAACTCCAGCAATTTTACTTGCGTCCTAGTGGTGGTAGACCAGTTTTCAAAATCCTGCAAGCTAATGCCCGTTAGGTCTGTCCACTCAGCGGCAGAGACCGCTGAGGCTATCTTCACTCACGTCTCCTGCCACTTTGGTTTGCCCGAAGATGTCGTGTCGGACTGTGGTCCTCAGTTTATTTCCAAATTCTGGCGGGCCTTCTTAGGACGCCTGGGTGTGGCCGTTAGCCTGACCTCGGGTTACCATCCGCAGTCAAATGGACAAACTGAGCGGAAGATCCAGGAGGTGGGGAGATTCCCCATAACTGCTTTTTAGTAACAACAGAGACAACTGCTGGGGTATGGTCAAGTAGTATAACAGCTTTGAGACCAGCACAATCCATTCATTTTGAGTTTTCACTATCACCACATTTCTAGGCCAGGAGATCCTGAGACTTTCAACACAAGTTTCCAAATGATGAACATTCATATTGCCACAAATTTCCAATTTTTAATTTGTTTCAGTTCATTATTTTGTTGTTACTAAAATGCGGTACAGAATAGATGTATTTCTTGGTGAACTTTGCAGCTGCCATGTTTTATTTCCATGGCATACTGTTGTGCTTCTATCCAGAACATGGATTCATATAGACAACTAGCTTGAGAAAATTCAAGAGGGTGAGGTGCTGGTCTGGGCTGTTGTATTCTTTAGGTACCTGGACTAAGTGGTTATACTTAAACTTTCTTTTGCTCTGTCCTCTTAAACTAATGTCAGTAATGTTATACAGCTGGTTGTCATTCAGTGAAATATCACTTCTCAATTTAAAGCAATACTTTAGCTAGGTCACTAGCATTAGCTTGAACGTTGGTGCGTGCCGCTCCGCTTCAACCCTCTTTGCTAGTAACATACGTTAGCTCCAGGTTCAAAAATCGTCAATAGTTCTTAACAGGCAACGAGAATCACAAGCATCAAGCGGTAAAAGATGAAAAAAGTGTGTAGGCAAAAACATCAGTGGTTATTAATATGGTTGTCAATGCGGTTGCTTGCCACAACATTAACACACTTTTTTTTTTTTTAAGGATAACATTTACTCTTAGTTGTCATGTCTCGCTAACATTAACAGCTACCTGCTGAAAACCGTGACGGTAGTGAAAATACTGACCGCTCAGTATCAGTAACGTCTATATGACGCCATCTTTTAATCTCTCTTCAACTCACTTGAGTCCTTGATGGATGTGGTGGTAAAAATGCCACAGAGTACTAGTTGTCTTTGGTGTTTTTTTAAGTTGAAGCTGTCGACCAAACATTGGAAAACTATCGTACTATAATTTGTAAAGTTGTTTTTGCAAAGTTGTTTTTACATTTGGGACCCATCCCAACCACTGGCTTATTGTTGTAAAGAACACCGTCATCTTTACTGCGCTATAAATGTTATAGTGGTGGTGTCAGAATATAACGGATACTTAACATAAAATTTAAAAGGGAAAAAAGGGCAAAATGATCAGCTGTTCATAGCCAATATCGTACCTACAGTACTTGAATACTGAACCACCACTAGTGGACATCTGGACAACCAACACAGTCTACTCTCGTCCTCTGGGTAAATCAAACTCTGTTGACATAAATGTTTTTGAGGTTCCACTGAATATAATTGTATGGTTAACTGCTAGGCCCCAAATAATAATAAAAAACACATCAGTAAATATATTCTTTTTCTTCAAATTGTTACAAGTCATACCAAATACATCAACACTATTATAATTCTCTTATAAAAAATGAAAGCATCTAAAACTAGACATTTGTCAGTTTTTTCTTTCAAGAAAAATATCAACTATTTAATTCATTAATTGTTTTGTGACTATAGTGTACTTGGTGTGGGTCCAAGGGTGTGTTGTTCAAGTTCACCTGTGTGTTTCACTGTAGTGTGTGTTTTTGTGTAGTGTGTCTCCTAAGATCTATTCAGCTGTGTGCTTTCGTCCGCCTCTTCCTCCTCATCTTCATCCTCCATGGCGTCAGGCTCATGAATGAAGCTGTACCGCCGGTACACAGACCCGTCTCGGCTAGTGTACACAACGTCCACCTCGTCCCCACTGTCCTCTGGCTCAGGAACACCGTGGGGCATGTTCCGCAGGTCTGGCGCGCTACCTGCTGCCCCACTCAGCCTCTCGTAGCTGCGTCCCCAGCACAGTCGCTTGCGGGCACGGGCACGGACCAGCCCGAACACGCCCAGCGCTACCAGCAGGGCCAGGCACAGAACCGCAGGCAGTGTAGCAGACGAGGGGCGAGACAGAGTGGCCTCTGGAACCAGTGCTACACTCTGGTCTTGCTGTTCAACCGTAGGGGTCTCCATACAGAGAGCTGTCAAAGTGAAGCAAGAGAGAAACATAATGTTAAACAGAATGTCTAGCAGCTTGTTTAAATGCATTTAATATTTAATGTGCAGTCAACGATGCTGCAAGAAAGAACGCTAAGGAATTTTGAACTAGTGAGCTAGCTACCTAAAAGACGAGACAGTAGAAGTACACGTAAAAGTAAAGTAAAGGCCAAATCCCCACAAATATATGCCTGAGAAATTCATGGCTTAAGTGGGAATCACTGGTACTGAGCAGGTTATTGAGACACGTGTGTAATTGTAGCCAAGCCTGGATTAGACAGACAGATAGATAGAGTATCAGAGCTGACTCAACTTCTTCACTCAAGCAGAAAAGGCCTGTGTTCATTTTTTTCACAATTTTTAACGAGGAAAGCAAATGATAAACGTAGATGTTAAATATAGGGGAGTAAAAGTCAAGGTTGTAAAAAAATTTACAGGTTGTCCGATAATGTACAGAGGCCTGAAAATGCTACTTAAGTATTTCTGTATAGTATCTATACTTGCGCTAATTACTTCTCATCCATCACACCTTTGACTTATCAACATGTACATGTAAATGATGATGTAAATATGGATCTTGAAAAAAAAATACACCTTGTTGTCAACATACACATACATTCACACGCACACACCTATGAGTGTGATGTATACCTGTGCCAGGGTCGCACACGCAGCAGTTCTCTGATTCTTCCTGCCCTTCCCTCTGCTCCTCCTCGTCCTCCTCACCCCCAGCGGCGTACTGGTGCCCCAAGGCCTGCGTGCAGCATCGGACACAGCGGCCGTCTATGGCGTGGAGAGCAAAGCCGGCGTGGCATGTCAGACAGCTCTGAGGGCCGGCGGCTGAGCAATGTCTGCAGGAGACGTCACAAGGTTCGCACACCTCCTGATATGAGTCAGATGAGAACCACATACACTGTCAGGTAGCTGGATGTCTCTGGGGTTAATAAAGTTCTGCTTTACCAAGAATGTATTACTGTCATTAAAAATGTTGTTTTATGACCTCATGATTTGGAAGTTACTAAGTTACCAAGCCAAGAAGGACCCTGGAAGACACCATATATCACCACATGAGGGCACTTGTGGTTTGACCTCTAGTGATTTCAACTCACAGTCTGGGATAAGTAGCGACTCTCCTCACAGCGGGGGTAGCACACACCCTTCTGAAGAATACTGCCCCAGTCACATGTCAAACAGCTCTGAGGGGTGGAATCTGACAACATACACACACACAGACAGAGACAGGCACATACATTTCAAATAAGGAAAAAAAGGCCTGAATCAGAAGAGCACACACGCATTGCAATCATACGTCACACAAACAAACACATGCACACACACACACACATACACACTTCATTTTTTCTGTTCCACTCCTACCACTAACTGTATGTTAGATCTATTTGGAGTCTAGAACTAATCCAAATCCAAACATCCATACTGCCTACAATGGGAACATTAACAAGCATCAAACAATATCATTCATCACTAACCAGAGCAAAGATATTCTGCTGAATTGCCATCAAACAGGATAGTGACAGGACTTTAACAATTCGCCTACATTTCTGATTAATTCAATTCAATTGTATTATATTTGATGATTAAAATTCCTCAATGAAAGGGGCAGTACACGTTTTGCTCAGGAACTGTCTACTCCTTATCTACACTGGAAAAACTCTTTTGTAAATGGGAAACAAACTAAGTTCCTGGGATGGACATAGAAAACATTTCCACAGGTGCACAGAAAGGAAAGATGTGATTTGACTGAGCTCAAGAACTATCTTACGATATCAGAAACTCTACCCTTAAATCGGGATTTAGACCAAAAATTACTGGAAAGGATATAATAAGTGCTGATTCAATAAGGAAGTTTCCTCAACAAGGAAGTTTCCTCTACAAGGACGTTACAAGTTAGCATGTAACCTCTGTTTTTGACACCTATGAGTATTTATTTCTCCACCCATTTACTGTATGTTAGAATTGGCCTTGATGTTGGGAAGGCACACCATTGCTCTGAATTGAAAATAATGACTTATCGGTATTCCCAATGTCCCACCCAAGCCCTATACCAGGAACCCTTGCCAAAACTTAATTGGCATGAGTTTCATGATTGCAGATTTATGCCAATTAGGCCTGTTAGAGCTCGGATTTTAAGATGAGGCTGGACATTGGGATTCAGTCAATGATAACAAATGTGTCAACACAAATGCATCAACACAAAATGTAACAAGTTTGATTTGAAAATGTAAGGAACTAAACTGCATTCTTGTTACCTTATGCTGGTAAAGTACAGATTCCTGAAAATGATAGCTAGGCTTAAGTGTTTGTACTTACAGTACTTTATTATTTCCCATCTGTAATCACAATGACCTTCAAATCTGGACCTCCATAATTGCATCAGATCATATTCGTGTGCGCATAAACTGTTTAACCATTACTAAATTTGAATTTGAAATTTGATTCCTGGCTTACAGTGTTCACAAGACTTTCATGGTCACGGTGACTTGAATTTTGACCTCTGACCTCAATAAACAATAAACTCAAATTTGAAGCATGTGTGTCTGGATGTTCTGGAGATATCATATCTACTAAATCATGACAAACTTAAAGAAAGCCTGAAAACATAGGGTAATGCTTCTGGCCACGACCATCACCACGGTCATGTCTCTCAATCGACCCTTTTCTTTGGCCCTTTGAGAGATGATCACCTGTACAAGTCTGACAGCTAGTGTGGCACTGGACACAACGCTGCCCTGTCTGGTAGAACCGCTGTGGGCAGCGTTCCACACATAGTCTGGTTCCATGAAGTTCTAAGAGGGGCGCGGGACAGGCCTGGCAAGACTCTGGTCCTGGCCCAGAGCACTGCTCACAGGAAATGTGGCACTTCTCACAGTGGTCCTCGTCTGCATAGAACCTGTGAGAGAGGAACCATCATGTCAAGTTATCTGTGATGTTTTGCTTTAGAGATCTACCTACCTGTGACATCATTTCCCACACAAAAGACACAGAAATTAATTCAGTTGTTCAACATCAATGACGCCACAAACTTACAGTATATGGGAACTGAAAGAGAAGCATGATTTCAATTCTAAAAAAAATATTGAGGAGTTTTACCACCCTTTTGTACCCTTCCACTGTGATCACTGGGAGACACTGAGGTGAAACAAATGGAGAAATCCTCTTAGGAGTATTGTTAGGGTGCTAACTCAATATGGCGCTTGGGTGAAGGTGGTAATGTGCCAGGGTTGTGCTCTATATCTGTGTGAGGCTCTGTGCAGACAACAAGCTTTCTTTTTCAGGACAATAAAACAGCCCATCTGTCTGTCTATACATCAGTCACTGTTTTGATATTTACAGCTACCTAAAATTACTATCATTAAAATTACTACCATCACAGTGACAGTATTGCATTGCAAGGTCTTCAGTGTTTCCTAGCCCTCCTGTCTTACCCCGTGGGGCAGTGGGAGACGCAAAGGTGCAAGAGGCGGAGGTAGCCCCGAGAGCAGGAGGTGCAGTCTTTGGGTGAGGCTCCGGTGCAGGTGGCGCAGACGTGGTCACAGGTGGAGCAGAAGCCAAGATCCACACCATCAGCCTCCTCACTGGCAGGGTAGGTGCCGGCAGGGCATTCGCTCACACATGAGCCATCTGTGGCAAAAGGGCATATGTAAGCACAACACACACACACGCATGCGTGCGCACAGATATATGCAAAGACTCGTACGCACACACGCGCGCATTTAGATACCACTTGATCACCACAAACTCACACGGCTCACAACGCAAGACCATACACATACATCACACAGAGCACACAGTGCACAAACTGAACATGCACACAGAAAAGCCTTGGTGGCAATTATGGATATGTTGACATTGCAATTATGGATGTGCAATATCTGCTTGCTCTCAAGCTAAAGAATATCTAGCCTCCTAGACCTAAACTGCTTTATGATTCCTTCAACTAAAGTTAAAGACTTTTTTTGTGCATGTTGTTAATTACTTAGTACTGCACAAACAGCTGCTTTAGTCTTATTGAACATGCTGACAACCTGCTGGTTTCAAGCACTCACTTAACTCTAAACTCAACTTGCACACTGAATCATGCACAAAACAAAACAACACTTGTGTTAGACAGAACGCCAGATGTGAATAGATGTGAAGTCTTACTGAAGAGGTATTTGGGTAGGGCACAGGTTAGACAGTCAGTAGGTCCCGATCCATCACAGGAATGGCACTGTCGGTGACACGCTTGGCAGGTGAAGCGGTTGGCATGCAGGAAGGTCCGGGGTGGGCAGCCTGAGTCTCCGGTCACGCCGCACATCATGGTGTTGGGGTCTAGGGCCAGGCCCTTGCTGCACTGCGTGCAGAGGGTGGGCTCAGGCCCCGTGCACCGTGCACAGGTCTGGTGGCACTCTGTTGTGTAATGGTAACAAAGAAACATAAGCATTTTGCATTAGCAAAAATGCAGTCTTATTTTAGATACGCCATTGAATGCTAAATGTATTGCACATACATTTTCTTCCGTGCCGTGAGCCATAAAGGAGAGGTATACTGCTAGTGTTTGACAGTAAGGTTGTGCGGGACAGTTGGCAACCCCACCTTGACATTCGCGCGTAGAAGTCTCAAAGTATGTGCCCGCGGGGCACTCCACTGAACACGTGCCCTCGTAAAGCCTAGGCATGGGTGCGGAACACGTCTCGCAGTCATCTGCCAGGGGGCCCGAGCAGGTGGCGCAGCTAGAGTGGCAGCGGACACAGTGACCCTCATCCAGGTCCTCGAAGTAGCCCTCTGGGCAGCTGGCCTGGCATATGCCATTCAACAGCAGGTACAGGAAACTGCACTCTGTTGAAGGCGTGAGAGCACCATGAGACAGATCAAAAGCATCATGTCCTGTCTTCCACAGTTCTACCTTATCACCTCCATTATCCTTGGCCAGAGTGAAGATACTTAATGGAATCAGAATTCTGGAAAAGGTTGATGATATTTGTGCTCATTAGCCAATAAAATTACATATAAGACTTCTGACTGACATATTTGACATCTGTGGCTGAATGGTGTTTTGGTTTTGGTTTTGGTTATTAAGATAAAATGATATCCACTTGCCCAAACTGGTATAGTGCCACCGTCTGGCAATAGAGAGATTTTTTGTTTGTGGAAGTTTGTTCATCAGATCAATTCAGGTTAGGTGTATGTGAACTCACCAGTGTCTCAACTTCACACATCCTCACTGATCTATACATATGCACATACACACGTACACACACAAACACAATAATGGCAACCTACACGGCAATGGCAACCTTTCTATCTCTCTGACACCCCCCGCCCTCCACACACACACACACCACACACACACACACACACACACACCCTCCACACACACACACACACACACACACACACACTTACATTAACACACACAGTCTATGTCATAAACACACACACACTCATATACACACACATGATTACACACACAGCCTGGCAGGGTTAACCTTACAACATTACTCAATACTACAAAATCCTTTTAAACTCCCTCAACACAGCCACAGCATTGTTGGACTTCAACACCTCAACACCGCTTTACTGTAAGATCATGTTGATCTCTGAATAGCTATGCCTGCTAAATCAAATATTTGACATTCAAATTTGATAAACATTGCTGAATAAGCACTTGTCTATGTGCATTGTGCATATGTGCACCTGCTCACTACAGCTTTTATTTTCTGTATAAAAAGTAGTGAGGCCTACATTGTAGTTTCAATCTGGCATTGCAGGCCTTCTGGCAACTGCATCAGACGCTTGCAGGCTGTAAATACTGCGGTGGTGTTGCCAATTAAAACATATTGGACATATAGTATCAGCTGTAAATGAAAGACAGCAAACAAAACTAAGGCAATGTTTCTACAGAAGATATTCAGATGTAACTGAAATTATAATCTTGAATACTTCCTGACAGTAATTGTAATTTAATTACACATTTTTTCAAAGTAATGTACTGATTACTGTTACTTTTATTTTTATAATTCAATTTATTTTATTAATTTTAATTACGTAATTCCACTACGTGTAACTTGTTACTCCCCAGCACTGCATACACGAAACCCACATACATACAAACAACACACACACACACACACACACACACACAACAACAGTAACTTACACACTGTCTCCATCTTTGGCTGTCTCTCTCTCTCATGCATACATACACTTACACACACATGCGCGCGCTCACACACACACACACACACACATACAACAGTGACCTATACTCTCTCTTTCTCTCTCACTTTCACACACACACTATAATTTTATTTAACATTTATCTTACATTGCAGACACAAGAAAGTTCATACACACACTCACACACACGCAAATGAAAAGAGAGACAAACTCGTGTGTGTCTGTCTGTGAGTTAGACATGGGGAAGTGCCACATGTACACACACCCCTTAACACTTTCGCAGACACATTATCTCTCCAACTTGCTCCCTCACATACACACACAGGCATGAGGTAACAAGAAATAAGTCTTTCACATGACTAAAATGACGGAGAGATAGAAAAAGAAAGAAAACACATATGCTGAGATTTCCACATAAAGAAATGATCTTATTCACACCACACAGACACACAGACATATGCACACTTACTGTCTCTGTCTGTCTATCTCTCTCTCTCACATACACACACACACACACTCACAGAGACTCACATACAAATAATTTGAATTCCTCAGATGAAGATGCTCATTTAAATCCTGTTTCATCACAAAAATGGATACGCGAAATAAGTGCTTCAGATAAGAGTGAGATATAGAAAACGAGAGATAAGGAGGACACACATGGAGAGGTTTGCACATATACAAACGTACTTATTCACCACACACACACACACACACACTTACTGGCTCTGTCTGTCTGTCTGTCTGTCTCTCTCTCTCTCACACACACGCACTTACTGTCTCTGTCTGTCTGTCTCTTTCTCTCTCTCTCTCACACACACACACTTACTGTCTCTGTCTGTCTGTCTGTCTGTCTGTCTCTTTCTCTCTATCTCTCTCTCTCACACACATACCCTTACACTTGTCGCAAGTTTTAAACACCATAGCGCTGAACTCACTGGAGCAGGACTTGTCGTCTGTGCAGAGGTCGCAGTGCGGAGCGCAGCGCCTGCAGGTTCCATCTGCAGCTGCATAGCTCCTCTCCAGGGTGCAGTTGACCAGGCAACGGCTGCCCTCCAGGAAGTGCCCCCCCGCACAGGAGAGGCACTGCGACCCCGATATGTCGCAGGTCACGCAAGGTGCTTCACATGCCTCACAGGTGTCCTCTGCTGTCTCAAAGAAACCGCTGTTGACAAACACACACAGCATATGTGTGAACTAAGCAGCATGCATTGAAGCACTAAAGCCCAAGAGGCCTTAGGTTCCACTGACTTTAGAAGAGCTGAGGGCTTTGCCGGGCATAATACATAATACATAAAACCCCTCAGGTATTCTAAAAATCAGTGGAATGTGTGGACTCATGGGTCTAATTACTTTTCCAACCTTATGTAGTCTACATATAGAGCCCTTGTAAGATAAATGCCAATCTTTTGCCTGGTGGGTTGGTGAGAAATGTTGCACCATGTTTTTAAACTAATACAAATCTATCTTTTGGAGAGATTCCAGTGTGTAGACCTTGACTTGTTTATCTTATTACTTTTCTGAAAATATACTTGTCAAAATGTCATTAACGGCAACGAATGGACTGATATATTCATAAATAATAATTCTTCCGTCAAAATATTTATTTCTTCTAACTGAATGGTTGCCAGTAAAAGAGAGGTACAACCACGTTAGTATCAAATTAAGTGTGGTCAAATTGAAGGGTTGTGCTGAGTTTCACAATGGCGTCAAATGCTGCCAATCATAATGAAGTACCAGGACTACCCATTTTTAAAAGGGGATTTTAAATCTAACACACACAGATTGCCTGAAAAGCTGCAGTGTAAGGGGGCTTACATACATCAGGATTAGGGGCAAGAAGTGAGAGGATTTTTTAAATCAAAATTGATGCCATTGCTGATCCTGATTATCTGTCCAATTCTTTATCAGTTCTCTTAGAGTAGAGAAAGTACTTTACAAAGGTTTTCAGTAGTACCACTTGAACCTGCAGTATCTGCCTATATTACTATGGAGCCCATAACAGTCCAAACCAAAGTCCCAACGAAAATGAGTGGTGGAACTTCGGAATTCTTTGAGAATTCTATTTCCTGAATAACCTGTATCCTGAATAACCCTTTATCCCTAAGCTCCTACATATCGCACACTTGTTCTCATGACTGTCTGTTAGCTTTGTTCTCCTCTCTGTGTCAATTTATGCTCCTATTAGTAATTGCTGTATTATAATGTTTGATGATAGTCGATGTCCCTAAACCATGGACCATAGTCCATAGACCATGGTCGCTTTTAACCATGGAGGCTTGTGACTAGCACCACTGAAAAGCTTACGAGGTGAAGTTTTTATGTAGTATGCGTTAGTACATCAGTCACAATGCTGATGTGCTTAGGCATGCGCAATGTTTTTTTATAAACTGACTTGCATGTAGAAAGGAGTGCTGAAATGGTGTGCTATAATCACAGGTTAAATGTGTTTGTGTGCGTGAGACAGCATGTAGGCTGCAAAATGTAAACACAAATTCTGCTTAACATTATGAAAGCTACATAGGCGAGCTTCAAGACGAAAAGACAGCGTGAGGAAAGGCATGTGCAGCGTGAGAGCGTGTGAGACCTGTCAGTTGTGTGTGTCTCACACTCAATGCATGAGACTTGAGAGCCCTGTAAGACATTAACTCACAACAACTGGATGACCATTGTAGACATTCACACACATAGACACACACACATGCCTACTCACTCAGGACAATTGGACCAACATCGGCCTTGGTGCAGGAAGAGCTTGAAAGGGCCACTCTTGCAGCTGATACACTTGTCGCTGGCACCCTGGCATGTCTCACAGTTTGGGGAGCACTCCTCACATAGCTGAGTTGCCACATTTGCAAAGAATCCTGGCACACAGTGCTCTACACATGCACCTTCCTGGTCCAGAATATAGCCTTCAACAAGTAATAATAATAAAACATTATGTACATGAGTGAGTGTATCAGCTGAAAGTGTAAAAACACAGTCGAAATTAAAATAAAACCCTCTGGTGGTGGGTACATGGCAGAATTTCTGCCCCATAAACTTGGACTTTGACATCTCTGTGTAAAACTATATGTAGGCCAGTCATGTAGGAAAAGAACTGGAAAAGGAAAAGAACACTTGTGACTCTAAAATTAAAAGTTGGCTTATACAACCCCTTGATTGTGGTTCTATAAATCCCTTTCATGACACATACTTACTATTTGTTACTATGGTAGTATATGGTATATATGTCGGTAAGACAAAAGATATTATTTTTAATTACTATTACAGTTGTTTTTTCAAACACTAACAAGCATTAACCTATACTTAAAATACTTTTTCTAAATTCTTAACACAGCAAAACACCTACACCACACAATTAGCCAAACCGTTGTGTGGCAAAAGCATATTTTCTAAACAAAACACTAAGTCTACATTTTAAAATGTTAAAAACTTCTCTCTATACACACTAACACCAACAAAATACAGACAATCTGGCTCAAAATCAAATAATTCTACCAAACACTAGCATGTGTTTTATTTACACAGTAAACATGTCAGTCACACTACACTTTCAAAATACTAACAAGTCATGGCTTTTCTGAAACTACATTCAATTTCATGTATTTCAAATCCAGGACTTCATGGACTACACGGACAAACTCTTGCAGATGCATAGGCCTACAGTTCTTTCCAGCTGCTAACATGCTTTTGTCCAGTCTGTAAACATTTTTTTTTTCAAAACTCCAAGCTCAACACCATCAGTCTGTTGGCAGCACCTGTCAACTTATCCAATTTAAATTGAAATTGGAGATGGTTTGTCTATTTTCTTCTTAGAGTAATTATCTATTCAGTGTTCTTGCAAGAGTTATCATCTATGTAACCATTGTGCAGCTGTTATTGCCAACCTCAGGTTTTGTATTTAAGGTTTTTGGCATTAGAGTTCTGGTTCTGGCACACTATGTGTAAGCATTTGCAAATAAGACATAATATATATATATATATATATTAGTGTTGGGGTGATCCTGTATGTAAAGAAAATGTAAGCAATGTAGAAATGCATTCATTGACTGTATATAGTGTGAAAACAGTAAGAAATGTGTCAACTGTATGGCTACAACAGACCAATGGTGTGCTAATTGTATTTTTAACGAGAACTGTATTATCTCCTTTATGTATAGGCCTATACATAGAAAACATGATGCCAACATTACTTTGTTTCACAATATTGTGCAAAGAGTCTGGATACTCTTGATAGGCATACATCTATTTTGCTGTAGGTGGGCAGGGCACTTTCTTTTAACTTTAATCCTATTGGTTCTACCTTCAGTTTCTGTTCACTGGTTGGTTGGGCTTTTTATTTTATTATTATTTTGCTGTTTGAACACAGTTTCAAGAAATGTACTTACTGAGGTGCAAACTTGTGTGTTTATGTATTACTATAGTAGTACTGGTATTATGCTCATACGTGTTGTACTACATTGTGGCATGTTCTGAAATAAACATAATCCCACAATTAGTAAAACCCTCAAGGAGCCAGCTCAGATTTTCATAACATTATAAGCACAATGTCAGCCACGCACTTTTTGCAAAACACTACTCACAATGATTTGTGTTTTGCACTTAACACATTTTTTACACTTTATCCTTAGAAATTACTGACAATGTCTCATCATTGCAATCTTCAGACACCAAACACAACACACAAAAACTAAACAGATCCCAGGATACAAATCAGGCTGGAAGTGTAGGAGTGCAATGTGGTTTTGGGTGCAGAGTGTAAAGTGTTCTGAGAAAATGAGCCCTATTTGGAACATCAAATAATATCTGTAATGGTTCATACCTGTAAAACATGATGAACAGTCTAGAGCCTTTGGACCAAAACAGGTCTTGCAGGACACATCACAGTAATGGCATTCACTGTCGATTCCTTGTAAAGAGAGGAATTTCACAACATCAACAGTCACAAAAAAGAGATAAGGAATAACGACCTGCTGTAATTAGAATTAAGGCGTGTCAGGTTTTATGTGACATATATACACTCACAGAGTGTGGATGAATGGGTTCTTTGTGCAAATCTCTAAGAGTTCACAATAAAACAGAACAAATTAAGCAATACAGCAATAAAACACAACAAGACACATGTTATAGTAACACTGTTGCTTTCTTTTAAGAACACTGTACATTTGGGGTTAGACAAACCTTTTTTTCCCTCTGTTATGTCTTTTGCTGTTGGCTGTTTAGCAGCAGACACCATTTAGACCATTCAGATCATTTTAGTTTTTTGTTAGGCCTACTTTGTCTAATGGCTTGCAATTCAGAGTTGTATTTGTTTGCCTAACTTTTATTTCAGTGTTGATCAGACATCTGTGCAATAGTGTCCTCATGTGTTGGACAGGGCACATTACTTTGAATTTCCACTGACAGATTCCACTGTATCTGGCTACGGGCCTACTTTCACAGGCATTCTAGCAGCAGGTCGCCATGTATTTTAAACAGACCACATAGATGCTGCAGTATTACCTCTGAAAGCAGCAGTGTAATGTAGCCCATTTAGTGTGGCAGCAACTAGCCACTACACAAATGGAATGCACTTACCATCAAAGTATTGTCCTTGTTGGCAGGTAAGCACGGGACACTGGCCATAGACGGGCAGATTACCACTTGGGCAGAGGTCACAATCCCTCATGTGTGGGCCGTGGCACGACCGACAAGATGTGTGGCAGGACTGGCAACGCCACCCACTGCCATCTCCATATGTGCCTCCAGGACACTCTTTGACACAGTCGAAACCTGACAAGGAAAACATGGTGAGTGAATTTATGAAAGAATGGATGGATGAATGAATAGGTGAATGAATGAATGGATGAATGGATGCATGGAATTTAGCATACACAAATAACCCAAGCATTTGCTGTTAAATTCTTGTTCCAAAGAAACTGTCCTCATGTATACAAGATGAAGGCCAGATCAGTAATATCCTTGCAAGCCCGATGCCAGTGCCTTTTTCAGATGGACATGCTAGTCAGGAAATGTCCCTAGTGTAAAACACCCAGATAATTGCACATCTACCCCCCCAAAATCCAGTCTATTTAAACTAAGCGTAGACTGTAACAGTAGTAAGACAAAGATCTAAAGTAACCAGCAGAGGGCAGAATTGGTTAACATTTCAACAACTAGGCAATTCCATACAAAGTTGCTTTTTGGTCACATCCAGGATGCCAAGAAAATGTAATGTATTTTTATATTTTTCTGTATTTTCATATTCTAATTATATGAAATTTTAGGATTTGCTGTATTGAGCTGTTGAAGTTATGTCAAAATTTGTGAAAAATATTTAAATATTTAAATGTTATGTTCTGTCACATCCATAATGCTTGAAATGGCCAACTACCTATCACCTCATATTACATGAATAATGTGAAAAATGATAATACAGCATCTATTGGCTATTGTTCTGCTATCACACCTGTAGTATTAGGCTGTGTACATGATATAACTGATTAGTCTAACTGTCTGACAGCTGCATAAAGTATGCTATAGTGAAATAGGGCCTACAAAGCCACGCTACTTTATACTAATAGATATTATGTTTTAGAACCATGCACCCCCCCCCCCTTCACACACGCACACACACGCATACACACACACACACACACAGAATATTACTGTAATTCACAATATTACTGTAATTCACAGTCAGGTGAAATTTCTCAGAATATCAACTTCATGTTATGTAATGGTCACAGTTTACACATCCCCCCTCTCTCTCTCTCTTTTTCTATCTCTGTCTCTCTCTCTCTGTCTGTCCACATTCCATCTAGTTGCCCAGCCATGAAAAAAATAACCCAAATGACCTGAAACTGGAAACAAGACCTGAATACCCTTCAGACTGGGCAAAGTGGAGAGGGTGGGTGGAAATGATTTCACAAATCTCATATTGTTCATCTGTGTGTATTTATGTCTGTAACACCACTGTAACATAAGTTTGACACCCTCATTAACCCATGAATGGCTTATCTTGACATGTCTTACAGTAGTACATTTTCTTCATCCCACTGTTTTGCATTGAACTCATTTGCATCCAGTCATAATTTGACAGCCAAATGAAAGAGCCAGTGCTCAGGCTATGATCCCAATGTCCAGCTGAGGAATGAGTCACAACAACAGTAACCAACAAAAGAGGAATGCATTGATTGGATAACATTTAAAGATGGTCCTCAATTATAATAGCAATTATATGCACAGCAGAATATGCACTCCCATTCAAAGTATATAGTTTTAAATTACAGTTAAGATAGAGCATGTTTCTCCTGCACCCAGCCAAAATCAGGATGTGAATATGAATGGCTTTACACTGCATTTACTAAGTAAGCCAAGTAAGCCTGCGATTTTTTTACCTCCAGAGCACCCTCTACTGGCACCAATTAAAAAAAAAAAATAGCAACAACATTGTACATGTCTCACCAATCCATGTGGATTTGTTTGCAAGTACCAGTGAGTTATGATGACTGACATGGGGCAGCAATGACCTACTGGTTAGGGCTTTGGGCTTGTAACTGAGGGGTTGCCAGTTTGACCAGTGGACCATGGCTGAATTACCCTTGAGCAAGGCATCGAACCCCTCACTGCTCCCCAGGTGCTGCTCTAACAGGCAGCCAACTACACCGGGTTAGTGTGTACTTCACTTCACTGTGTGTGTTTCACAAATTCACTTAAGATTATAGATTATTATTAAAAAATGCAATTTCGGTTTCATTCAGTTTCGGTTTTGTTTAGCAGCTCGCATTGTCAAACTGCAGGTTCTTGTAACTGCACTTAGCAACACCAAGAGCAGCCGAGAGAGACTTCATTCACTCCGTAATGTGCAAATTAACCATCGAAGTAACCTAAAAACAGTATAAAATATTGCCTGGTTTGCCTTTAATGCAAGCTTCTGAACCAATTCGTTGAATGAAAACAAAAACCAAAAAAGCAGAGACAGTGTTTCTGTAGTGTTTGCTGTAGGATAGAGCGACAGAGAGTTCAGGAACATCAATATAAAATACTGTTTCTGTTCAGAACGAACCAGCTGATAAAAAAACCCTCCATTATAGTTCGCTGCACTTTTCAACAAATCATCAAACCAGCTACAATCGCCTCTTTATGACCTTGATAAAGTGCTTCTGGACAGTGGAGAGCAAACAGAGACTGAGCCATTTACTATGTGAGCCAAGCAACACATTGCTGCAGGAGAGTAGAAAAGGAGAGCAGAAGCAGAAAATGTCTAGGTTGGTAGAACCAAGTACCTTACATATAATGTAAAAGTCCCTATACAATAATAATAATAAAAAAAGATTTTGAGTAATTTTAGTGTAGCAAGCTTTGTGACACTGAGTGATCACTGCTGAGCCTGCATTGCTCATACAGTTAAAGAGCCAGAGAGAAAGTGGAAGCGATGCCTGTACTTTACCATGCAGGAAGTGGCCTGGCTGGCATGCCAGGCAGAGGGTGCTGCTGTGGCAGTCTGTGCACTGGGACGGGCATCCCTGGCACACGCCTCTGTCCCGGTCTTCAAAGGTCCTTTGAGGGCAGTGTCTCCTACACTGGTACCGGTAGCTGTGGACACAAACACAGACATACAGTACATGCATGTAGTACACACATAGCTACGCACACACATGGAAACACATACATAAATGCATAACATACATAAATAACATACATAAATACATAAATCGAACACTCAGAGAAATTAATACTAGTGCAATTTTTACAAGTTAGCTCCTCTTTGTTATACTGTTGGTTTAGTCTTTCAAGGATTTACACTAAGAGAAAAGTACACAGTACTATTAGTGGAGAGTCACCAATGGTTAATAAGATAATGAACACAAGAACAAATAATGTACTGTGTGTTTATCAACTGGATGGTAGTGACCATTACCAAATAAATCAATAAATCAAATAAACATTATTTATTTATTTATGATACAATGTCAATCTTGAATCCTTATGCAGTGACATGAGCTTCATGTTTATCCACTGCAGTCAATTTTAGGGAACCTTTCGTGTCTAATTAGGCTGAGAGAACAGTGTGATTTTCAGATCAAAAGCTGAGAGAGACTTTCACTGGCATCCAGCGGGAATAAAACATTAGTTAGACGACGGTACATACTTATGCCATCAGACTGAACAACTGTGGATGTCAATCACAGCATAGAAACAAGAGAAGTCACGGAATACCCCCAGAACACAAGGGCCAGAGAACCTCACACACCTGCACACGGCATTGTTCTCTCGTGTTCTAGAATTTAAAGGCTCTTTCTCTGCTCTAGAACAGTGCTTTTGAGGGCTGACAGCGTCAGTGTCAGCCTGACACTCATGGAATTCCATTGGTTGAAACTTCACCTGTGAATCCTTTATTATGCCTGTCTGGCTCTCCTAATTCTGACTGATCTGGGTGGCAGAGAGAGCGTCTTAACTGGCATTTGCTTCAAGGCCCATGGCCAAGCATTCAGATCTCTTTCTGCCTGTCCCATCAGCCCTCTGGGTTTGCCTTTGTGTGTCTAACAAGAAAGACTTCTGTTCCTGCTGATGTAGAGTGTGGAGTCCAACATATAGCTGCTCACAAAGATCCAATTACAGCTAAGTCATTTACCAGGAACTCAAGCGAACAATAGGGATAGGAGGTGACAGGGTTACAGGTGATTGTGGCCTAGCTGTGTGTGCATGTGTGTGTGTAACCATGTGTGACGGTATGTATGCATGTGTTCTATACTGTGTGTGTGTGTGTGTGTGTGTGTGTATGTATGTGTGTGTGTCTCCTGCTGGCTGTCCTGCCGTGCCCTCCCTGCTGTGTTGCTGGGGTGCCATCGGCAGTAGTCCGAGGGCAGCTCCTGTTTGAGGAGGAACAGCTGCGGGCGCCACAACACATCCATCACCGTGCACAAAACCAGCTGATCCACACCAGAGCCCCTCAATGACTACCACAAATAAAACACAGAGCAGAAAGGAGAAGAAAAGCAAAGGAGTGAAGAAAAGAGAGGGAGGACAAAAAAGAACTGCAGCCCCACTTTGAGCACATGTTAGCGACCGCGAGGAATGCCTCTGTGCAAACACTTGTTGTGTCATTTGTTAGACCTTCGCCGTATGCCCGCATTTCAATTAGTCATTTTTTGTCAGAAAAGTAAATGTTCCAAAAAGATGTCAATAAAACTCCCAAGCTGGAAAAGAACAAATGTTGCAGGAGAAGGATTCACAGTACAGAAACAAAACCGATTATGCTGAACATAAACTTCTGAGCACTTTTTCTTGAACTGCTGTGACAAAGCACTAAGTACAGAGGGAATGCAGTACCAAGCAGTAGAAATTTAACTTAGGATTTCTAATGTTACACCTAAAACTACAAGCAATGAGAGACTAATGGAATACGAAGGGCTCCATGGCAACAGGACAAGCACAATAAGGGCGAGCCAGGCCCGTCAGGGCCTTCTCACCACCACCTCTCCCTCCCTCCCTTCCTTTACCTCTCCCCCTATCTCCGCACCCAGTCTCAACACCTCTCTTTCTCTTTACTTCTTCTTTTTCAATCTTTTCTCTCCCCGTCCTCATCTTCATCTCTCCAGGTCTCTATACTGCACTCTCTCTCTCTTGTTCCTCTGTATTCTTTCTTCTTTCTCTAATCTTTGGAGGGTGGATGAGGTTTTTGGTTGTGTGAAATCAGTGGTAATGGGGAAAATTGCTCTTGTAAAAGGGAAGGTATTTGCATATTAGATTGTATCATTTTTGTCATTTTATCATTGTGTCCTTTTAAAATATCTTGAGTGTGTAAATACTTTTTTAAATTGTTGTGTGTTGTGTGTAAATGTGAGTCGGTAAATGTGTCTATGATGGGGTGAGAAATCAAGGTAATGTTTAATAAATAAGGGTTTTAAAATAATAAGTCTCTTTATCTCTGTCTCCCTGTGCCCCCCTCTCTCTTTCTTTTTCTGTCTCTCTGTCTACTTCTTGTATTTACTCCCCCTTACCACAGCCATCTTGGCCTCCCCCTATCAGTAGGCAAACAGAGCAAATGGCATTCTTATTCATGTCAGTGCTGTGGTATGTACTATTGGGAAGGGTTTTACTGAATACCATGGACATATGTCAGCCCACAGGACTGTTCCTGATATCCACTTCTATATGACCTAGAAATAAGTATGTCAAGAAACAGAAGTATGACAATGACTGAGAGAGAGAGAGAGAGAGACAGACAGAGAGAGAGAGAGAACAAGAGGGGGAGAGATAAATGAGGTGTTGTGAATCAGGGTTAGTGAGAAAGACAAAGAGGGAAAGAATGAGGAGGGAGAAAAATGGAGAGACAGTGAAAGAGTGGAGCAGAGAGAGAGAAAAAAAAACTGTTGGCTAGTGAGCGAGACAGATAGATAGATAAATAGAAAGAGAATGAGGAGGGAAACCTGACAGAGAGAATAGTGGAGATTGAGGATTCAGCCTGCCTGAAGTGGCTCTGTGTTGAGCTGGCAGACTGGGGTTGGGGCCACAAGCATGGGCTCAGGTATCTGAGTGTGACTCAGAACAGTAAGTAACCTGATGCACACAATGCCAAGGGGCCAGAACACAGGGGCGCCCAGGCACAATCACAAGCCTGTTCTCTACACACACAAACACACAGGCACACCCACCCACACACACACACACACACACACGCACACACACACACACGGTGCTGCTATACCACAAAGAAGCACCTTCCTTCACTAAAATGCCTGAGCTGCTCTGTTTATGTTTACATATCAACGTTTACTCTTTTGCTTGTTGTTTGGTGTTTTTCTTTACACAAGCTGTGAAAAGCATGCGAGTGATAAACCTACTTCTTTGGCGGAGAGAAGTGAGGAGGGAAAACTCGCTTGAGAAAAGCTGAATGTTTTACGATGTTGTAAATCCGCTTGCGTTTGAGTCTATGTCGAATTCAGTGCGGCGCCCTTTTGGGTGACGTGATATACACTCTGAGCCTCTGTCCTGCATTCGCTATGCCTGCAGAATCCACTGACTCCACTGAGTCTGTGTCAGCATCACAGACAAGGCGGATTCTCTAAATACTGGCAGTCTGCTGAGCAATGGCTCCCCAGCTGAATCAAAAATGACATCATCAAGCAATATAGGATTTACCAACTGTGTCTTCATATCAAAATGATCCCAATGTCACAGGACATGGAGACAAAGAGAGTGTGGCAACCAGGGCTGGAGTCCCAGCAACAAAACAAAGAAAAGACAAGTAAGCAAAGCAAAGGAGAGAAAAGAGAGAAGAGGAAGGAGAGGAAAGGTAAGGGAGATATAGTAAATGGGGTGAGAAGAAAGAAAGAGACTAGCACAGAGAGAGACCCAAAAAGACCTGACACAGATCTGTGGTCCAGGAGCTTCAAATGATTAACATGTTGTGGGGAAAAGCACAGCATGCTGCCAGGGACCACATGTAATGGAGAAATCTCACTGAAGCCTTATGTCCCATAGGAGATGAAGGACCGCATGTGATGGAGAGAGCTCACTGAAGCCTTATGTTCCATAGGAGATGAAGGACCACATATGTGATGGAGAAATCTCACTGAAGCCTTAAGTCCCACAGGAGATGAAGGACCGCATGTGATGGAGAGAGCTCACTGAAGCCTTATGTTCCATAGGAGATGAAGGACCGCATGTGTGATGGAGACAGCTCACTGAAGTCTTATGTCCCATAGAGGATGAAGAGGAGTAAGTAGGTAAGTAAAGTACAGAGAGAGAAAGCAGAGGCGAGGAGAGAAAAAGAGAGGAGAGTGGAGATGGATGGGATATGAAGAAAGAGGCTAAGAGAGCAGAGAACGGAGAGAGGTCTACTCACAGGAAGTACCCATCTGTGCAGCTGTTGCAGAGCTCCGGGTCATCTGTTTGTGAGAACAAAAGCAAAGGTCAGCAAAAACTTGAGCACACTGTGCCAATAAGGCAGACTTTGCAGACTGCGTTGTTGGACATATCTAAAAAACACTGAAGAACAGTGGAATCAGCAAAGTTCCTGGTGCATTGTTTTTCTGTTGTTGTTGTGTTTGTATTAACCCACAGTACATGAACCCGACATGAACCGTGCCAATCTGTGATATACAGCAAGAGCTTTAAAAAGCCACCTGGATAAACATCAATCAAGACTGAAGTAGGGCTCTGGTAATAAGTAACTGACGTCCCATTTCCAAGGGCATTGAAACATTGAGCTCCTACCAAAATTCTTTAAGTGCAGCGAATGGTTCTTTCATGTGTGTTCAACAGGTTTATCTGCAGTTTATTACTCAATTAGAAGGAAACTTCACATCCACAGGTTGACCATAGCGATTAACGCAGATGCCTTCATTGGTTCTATATCACACTGTGCAACCAGACAGACCTGCGGAGCAAATAAAAATTGCTCATGGTGTGTCTGGGTGCTCCAGGCTACAAAAAAGTCTAAGCCTCAGTCTAAGCGCATAACTTGCAGAGGAGAGAGAGAAGAGATGCAGAGTTCTGAGAGTTCTGAGGCATGATACTCCTGTGGCTTACCTGGAGAGCATGAACTACAGCCTGGCTCACAGTCAACACACTCGCCTGTCTCTGGGTCCTCCACCTGCCCTGAAATTGCAAGGAAAAAATAGATGTAACCTGCTATGTTAAATCTATCCCTTCTTTCTTTCTTTTTCACTTCTATTGCGTTCTGTCATTTTTTTCTTACAGTAATCTCTTTAACTCCAACTCCCCTATCTATTATTATCATCAAGCCCACAAATAATTTCTTTTACTTTTCTAAGTCACTTTTCACTTACTTATATTTTTTCTTTTTTTTCTTATAGTTTTGCCAATTTTTGTTGTAGCAAGATTAATTTTAAATGTTCATTTATATGCTAGAAGTTTAGTAAGTCATAGTAAGTTTACATTATATGTTATAGGTTTAGTACTGTATTGATCTTGTAGTACATAACAGTCCTGCAATACTTCATTAGCATTTGGCACTTTCTGGGACAGGATTCATTTGTTGAAAAGGTGATTTGACTAGAGGTGAAAAACTCCTGATGTGACAAGACAAACTCACCCACTCTGCAGAGGGCAGCCTGGCAGATGCCACCAAAGAGCCTGTAGCCATCCTTACACTTGGCACAGATGCGGGTATCAGCACACAGCTCGCAGTTGGCCATGCAGGGCAGGCAGGAGTAGCGTACCCGCTCTGGGTAGGTGCCACGTGGGCAGTGGGGCCGGCAGTGACCCTGATGGAGGAAACGCTCCAGGCCTTCCTCATCTGCGGAGAGGAAAGGGGAGATATTAATAACATCGCAAAAACAAATTTATACAAATCACAGCAAAGATCAAAATGTTGAGAGACATTTTCTCCACAATGTCTTTGTACTGATTGCATCCAGAAAACTGACGTGTGCATTGACCTGAGGCTCAGTATGTGTGTGTATGGCATACAGATGCAGTCAGTGTAGAGAGGCTCTGCTGAACACTGATGCACGTGAGCAAACATTGTGTTTGTGGTTTTGTATGGAATATAGTTTAAAGCTTAGATGAATTGACATGCGTGGCTTCCTCTAAGTTGTGTTCTTTGCTTCACCTGCCTGACACACCTGCATTCAAATTACTGACCTGACATGCACATGTTCAAATCCCCATATCACTTGCATTAATAAAGAGGCACTAGCAATAGACATTTTCTCTTTGAATCTTGTGAAAATGTACGCCTGCCCTGTACTTCTCCTGGAATACTTTAGATTCTGAGTCGTGTTTAATGCAGCTTTACATTCACTTCTGTTATATATTTGGCTCAGCAGCCACATTTGGTAGAATGTGATATACTAAAGTCGGGCTGGAGCTAGTTGTTTTGCATGCTAACTTCAGTGAACATCTGGACAACTTGCCGCTTAGGTGTTGTTGACATGATGTCAATACAGTTGTTTCTCTGCATTCTGTTTTTACTTCTAGGTAATATTTCCATAGTTCAACCTGAAAGATGTGTGATGTATCAGGGTGCTTTGAAGGGCCACAGTGGCCAAGCCCCCAGCAGCTAGTGTGCAAACGGTGCCAAGGTAAACTCTCTATTAATACGGAGAAGCCCTGGTCAGAGCCCAGCTCTAAAGGGGGTGGGGCCATGTCTCTGCCTGGCCTAGCCTAGCAAAACTCTCACTCCTCATTCTCAATCTCAAGCTGTTATAGTAAGCACTCTGGCGCTATAAAAATGTAATGTAATGAATGAATGAATGAATGAAAAACTCTTTAAAGAGTAGGGGAAGTGAGAGAGATACTCAGAAACAACACTTCCCTAACATGGTGGATAGCCGCCTCTGATTACTCTACTTCCTGTGTCTAACAAGGCCCCCCATTAGATGGAAATTAACCTTCCAGGAAATGGCTACCCCTCCACCCCCTGCCCAGGACAGGGCCTTCTGGGAAAGGGAATCAATGGCTCTGCCCTCCTAATAGATCATCTGTCCACGCCAAGTGGGTCTGACCGTCACATGGGCAACAGGATATTAGTGCACGCTGCCAACTGCATGAAAGTTCACACATGAAAATACATTACTGCAACACACACCCAAACACATGCGCACACACGCACATACACACATGCGTACACACACACACATACACATAACAAGCATTAAAAAATGCAGAAAACAGAGGCACAAGGTCTCATTTTAAGTTATGCACTTTAGCAGTGATATACAGTGCAAGAAAATGTTTTCATTTTAAAATCATTTCCCTCAGTAGGATTTCACCACTTCATGTTGGCACAGTTGGCATCAAGCACACGCAGTTAAAACTACAGAAGCCTATTCCAGTGCCTGTGCCAATGCCTGTCTGTGTTGCTGCCATCATTTGGAGACTGTTAGCTTGGGATCTCCTGAAATAGCTCGTGTCAGAGTGAGGACACAGCCTGACAGGGGTTTGGTGGCGATAAACAAGGGGCAAGCAAGAGCAGAGCAGAGGAGAGCTCCAGGCGGCCATGTGGTGGATTGGCGTGCGGACTGACTAACGTCGCCCTGCCACCTGCAGCATGCTTCACTTCGACACGCAGCTCCTGAGGCCAACACAGACCTATCAGAAGCTTCCGCAACTGACAGCTGGATTAGATGGATGGTGTGTGTGTGTGTGTGTGTGTGTGTGTACGTGTGTTTGTGCGTGTGTGTGTGTGTGTGTGTATGTGCGTGTAGGGCGGGTGGGGGGTATACTGAATGGCATACATATGAAACTGATGAGGAGACAAATGGACACACAGAGACAACACACACACAAAGCTACAAATCCACTCAATGCATACAAACACCCTGAGTTACTTACACATGCACAGACAAGCACATGCACACACAAACACATGCACGCATACACATGCACACGCACACACACAATAAGGTTAATTAAGGAGTAAACAAAGTGCCATCACCACTGGGCAGCTGCCAGTCTGTCATCAGTAACAAAGAAATTGCTTGGGGGTGTGTCCTCCATGTCAATCTGACTCCTTGCTGGGTCTTTTCACGCAGCAGATGACACTTCCTTCATCTTGGTTTGTGTGACTTGGTTTGTATTTGTATGACCGACTGACTGATAGTAGGCTACATAAGTCAATTAATGACTACTATATTTCACTACACTAAACTGTTTTGTTTCTAATCCAGTTTGCAAAGTGGGATGGCTCCAGACTTTTTCTGGTCCAGATATGACTGACAGTTGGTGGTAAAAACAATGACAGGGACAGTGATATAATCCATTTCACAATCAGGACTTCAAGTCATTGAAATGATGCAAGGCAAACAATAGCAAATGATAAAAAACATCATTAGTCTACATACAAAAGCACCAACAGATTTGACCTTTCTAAAGTCAGAATGCATCAATGTAATTTTCCCAATAAATCAATAATACTCTCAAGAAGATGAACACTAAAGCTCCAAAATGTACCTTTCAATTGAAATTCTGTTTTCTTGTAATCAGCAGCTTTTCATTCTTAAACTTACAGTAAGCATGCACTAATCATTGCTCAACTGTTAATCTGCACTGCCACTGAAAAAACTAGGACAGCCATGCTCTTTGTTTTGCATAGAATAGAGAAGCTTTGCTTTGTATGCTGTGATAAGCCATATTCCCTTTATGTAAAATGCCTGTTCTATTCCCTTTCTGTGAGGCCAAACTAAAATCTCAGAACACAGTCTAATGGTAGTGCTGGTCATGGGGATAGGTTAGGCAAGGGAGGGGACGGGAGGGAGGCAGTCTGAGAAAGCTTGAGTTAAGACTGTAGGTTTGGATACCTACAGAAGGGCCCACAGGGGATGAGGTTCTTTTTTGTCTGTGCTGTGGCAAAGGGACCTGCATGACATTATCAGATTTCAGCAGTCACACCAGAGGAACAGAAAGCAATCTCACACCTCAGCACTGCTGCGCTTTGCACCCTACATTAACATCCTCCTCAGTTCAGATGATTACAATCGGTCTGTCATGGACATCCACTAATGCTAGTGAACGTGAGGCAATGAGTGACTTGGGATGATGACGGTGATGATAAACGCAGTGTTAGTCATGCCCTGCCTCTTTCACTCCCTCTTTCTTCCAGTGCACCCTACCCCTCCAAACCACACACCCGACCCCTGTGTGTGTGTGTGTGTATGTGGCATTGTCTGCATTTAACTCGCTCTCCTTTCAGGCAGTGTTTGGAACCATTAAACAAATCCTCCTTTGAGGTGCACGTCTCCCTTTGGCAGTCTGGTTAATGGCTGAGTGCTATCTTTTGTCTTTCCCTGTTGCAGCTGTGCAGTGCTTTGGAAAAGTATAAGTGGTGAGAGGAAATTTTTCTCCTGAGCACTCCATGAGTTTCAATATGATAACAGAGCTTTGTGAATGTACACAAAGTGAAGAGAGTCTGATAACTCAGTTGCCAAAAAAGCCTTTGTCACATTTTTATGGAGTTCATTTTGTGTGGTAAGAACCAAAACTCCAATGTCTCACCATTATGTAGTGAATTATTCATTCACAGTCAAGCAGACATATTTGAGAAACAATGTAGGGCTACGTAGATTGTTGTTTTACAACACCATAGCAGCTTTTATAGTTAAGGCTGTTAACCTGCAATTTTCCCTCATAATAATATTTTGGCTGCTTTAAGAACAAACAAGCGCAAGCATAAAACGTCGCTGACACTGGCACATTGCTTACCTACGCCACAAGAAGTACATTCGAAGAGTTCGTGGCCCGCACATTCCGAACAGGTGGGGTGACAGAGGACGCACTGATTCTTCAACGCAAACTGCCCACTTGGACACGGCTGGGATGAAGGCTTGCTTTGAATATAGCCAATGCAGAACAGAAAAACCAGCGGCAAGAGACTCGTCTTCATGTCTAATTATAGTCTCCACCCGCAAGGACGAGATGAGGATGATGATGATCCTCTAAAAAAAAATAATTCCATTAAGCTCGAGGCGTCGAACAGGTGGACCGCGGGGATTGACAGCAGCGATGGCCTCTCACTGCGCCAGCAAACACATAAAACTAGTCGGACAAGTTTGTTGGAGGGGATTGGTCAAAGGATACTCTGAAGGGACCACCCCGTCTGAGGCTCCTCTTTACTCATTGAAGGTGTGTCATTTGCACTGAACACATAAAATAATTAATTTTTTTTTTTTACTGGTTTAGCCTATCACCATCAGAATACAGATATTTCAACCAACCCAATTTAAACCGAACTGGTTGTTTTCCGTGTGCATTAAAATCTTCTATAAACTCAAACAAACTTGTGTAGTTTAAAATAGCTTATGCCGTAAATATGAATTTGGTCTGTTCTTGCTTACTTTGCTACTTAGCCTACCCTAGCAAATGCGACTTCTGTTACAAAAAAAGTATACCATACCCAACCTTATTCGTTCACTCAACTGACAGCCTACTTTGGGTCCATCCTGGGGGAATCGTACTCTCTTAAATGTTGCCCCCACTATGACAGCAGTGCCACAGATAGACATTGGACGCCATCCACTGGCCGCTAGCGTTCCGTCACTACATGACTGTCATGGTCCTGATTGGGCAATGTGGCACATAGGCTAACTATAACTCTATTGCGTTACATTTTTGAGAACTTTTAACAAGATATGCAGACCAATACTAAATTATATTACAACGTCAGTAATACACAGCTGATATAACTGTCAGTAGTCCAGCGGATAAGCATGGCTCACTAGTTCTTTTTTCTGAGGATTATTCTTAAATGTATGGACCCGGGGAAAAGTAGCATTTGCCGCGTTGCTTTTGCGTTTTACGTCATCTATGAAGTGATGCGAGCAGGTAGCATGGACTTGAAGACAGTCGCGTTCGCAGGTAAGAGCAGTAAGCAGTAGAGGCAGGCGGATTCAGTCCTTCCTTGACGTCAGACGGTGGAGGAGATAGGGGTAGGCGTGACTTGCGCTTCTGCTGCAGCGGAGAATGACATGAGGATGAGAGAGATACCGACAGCCAGACGCGAAAGGCAGTCTTGTCAAATGGTAGAAACAAACCGTACGCAAAAGGACTGAATAACCTAAATTCGTAGAGAGATGGAAAATAATGATTGAAATCGCCAAGGTAAGAACGTCTACTGGTTTCTTCATTGCAGACTATCAATTCTTAAACATTGTCTATAGGGTATGATATAACCAGATGTTGGAATGCGTATCCCGGGCAGGTGTATGATGTCTAAACGTGCTGAAGGTTCGATAACTTGCCTTTTGCGTATTTCCTTGGTTATTGTTTATAAGGTAGCTGTGCAAACAAAGAAGCAAAAGGCATCGGGGTGGAGCACAGTATAGGTGTGATATATTTTAGATGTAAGGGCGTCTTTTGCTCTGAATCGAATTCACCACTAACCGGATGCCTGTTTGAAAATCCCTTTGTCTTAGTCCTTAAAACAGAGTGTTAGTGTTTTGAACACACACTGCGTCCAGTTATGCAAAACGGCTTTTCTAGCCAATGTCCGGCCAACTGAAAATGTGGATACCAGCGATGTTGTTTTTCGTATGCGCCCCAGCATTCTTATTATCAGACTAAGGTTCTCCACGCATCACGATTGGGCTCTCAGAATGAAAAGGTGGTCCGGCTGCCACTGACTGCTAGTTATTCAACCAAAACATGCAGTAGCCCTAACGTGATCACGTCAAAACGTCATATCTGTCCCCGATTACAAATGTAGCGACAGTGTCTGGAGTTCGTGGGCAACACTGCCAGAATCAGCAGAGGTATTACATCCCGTCAGGATGCTTTACCGAGTAGCCAGTAGTATACCTGCGTTATCTTTACCTCTCAGACTGGTGATTTTGGTTACAAGACAGGCCTCATGCGACCTAAACAAAATGATAGGCCTACATAATTACTAAGTAGAAGCACACAACAGATAGCTGCGTATAGCTGGGTGTACGTAACAGTGCTTTGGCCCTCTGATGGGGCAATGTTAAGTAGACCTACAAAAGTTGAAATAAGATAATATATTCAGGGCACTACCATACGGATATGGCTACAGTCAGATTTTGTTTAACAGCAGTTCATCTTGTGCATTTGTGAATAATATTTCAAAAGAGCTGGTCAGCTGGAAGGATGTCTATTACGTCAGATGTAAGGCCACATGTTTCGGTTTGGCCTTAGCTGTATTTTTGTGTTATATTTGAGGCATTTTAAAGTAGGTGTATAAGTGTGCTTTATATACCAATGCAGTCGTGATCCTCAGAGCTCAACGTGACAATAATTACTGTAAACACTGTGCATGGTATTCTCAGAAAATGCTTTAGTGCAGAGACACTTCTCTTACTTGACTGTATCTCATAACCCACACTTTCTCTTTTTACCCTGTCCACAACTGCCCACAGAGGGAAATATTATGTTGGTTGAATCAGTTTATATCAGACCCATTTGAGTCACTAGTGTTCCTGTTACTGTTGAACAACATGCAGTAATGGTAATGAAGGAATGGGAAATAAAAACAATAACAGTTAGATCTATCTACAGGGTTCTTTTGTTATGTATTACCCAGTAGAAACCCTTGAAGCACCTCTGACATCGACCTGTTTGTTGTCTCTGATCCCATTCAGGGACTGAGTGAAGTGACTTTGATTTGAGATATAAGGCTATATTTGTGTGACAACTGGCTATGCGGTCCCAATGGAAACAGTACTGGAGAGTGGTAGGCTAACAGTGCCATGCCGGGGCACTTGTTGTCAGAGTCGGGTGGTGCTGTGATTGGAAGACAGATGGGACCATCAGGACAGGACAGCTAAGCGGAACCCCAGTGTGGCCCACCCTCTCCGGGAGTCTCTCTCTTCCTATTTCTCTCTCTCGCTCTTTCTCTGTCTCCCTCTCTCCCTCTCTTCCCTTGAGTCCAGGCCTTAGGGACTAGTCCTGGCATCGTTTCAGTCACCATGGCGAATTGTTTCCCTGTCACAGGCACTTTAGCCAGAGAAAGCCTGAGCAGAAATGATGGCTGTTGCATGATCAAGTCCAGGCGGGCTGACCGACAGGCCAACAGAAAGGGAGGACAGAACAGGGACTCTCCCTGGCCCTCAGCTCCCAACTGTGCCTGGGTCCTGTCCTGTGATGTAGACAGCATTTTACTGTGGTGTGCCATTTCTCCACTTGCACTTCATACGTACTTCTACATATTTGTGAGCTTAACAGAATGTCTGTGGTACTACTGCCATCATGTCAGTATTGTGTCATTGTGACACTATTGTATGTGATTGAGTGGCTCATGTTAGATGGTTTCCTTTCCAGTTCATAATGGAAAATGTTACATTTCCTGAGCTGATTGTAGACCTTCTACGTTGTCTGAATATCATATCTGAATGATATTCATATCTGAATGCAAAGCACTGTATAAACACCATAATGCTGCTGATATTATCTGTGTGATTTCTAGGCTTTGGAGTAGGCCTATGGGCAATAATTTGAAATCTTGATAAGATGGGTTTGGGGTGAAAAGAATGTCAGATGTTGAGTTTCATCAAAGGTCAAACCCCACCCCCACCCCACCCCACCGGAACACACACACAGACACACGCACACACACCATACACACATCCTTCATGCCAGTCCCAATCACCCTCCACCCCTCAGCCTCACATCAATCCTTAAAAGTTTCAGAGAGGAGATGCAGGGAGTCAAGTGGCATGTGGCAATCAGAGCTCAATCACGACACGGCACTTTGAAGTGGGCCAAGCTCTGCTGACATCTCCACAGGTGGGGAAGCAATGTTAAGTGGCCTGCCTGCAGGCAGAAAGAGGGAGAGAGAGGTCACCTAAAGCCAGAGGGACTGGAGGGGGTGTCCCCTCACACACGAGAGTGAAGGGGAGAGAGAGAGTGAGAGAGAGAGAAAGAAAAAAGAGGGGGCCAGAGGGAATGGAGGAGGGTGTAGAACAGAAAGAGAATGAGAGGGGAGGAGAGGAGAGGAGCGGAGAGGGATGTATAAAAAGAGAGAGAGGGAGGGGTAGGGAAGAAAGACAGGCCTGCACAGAATAGTTGAAGGATGGATTGAGAGAGAAAAAGAGAGAGAGAGAAAAAAAATTCAGGGGTAGGAGAGAAAGGAATGAAACATTTTGGGGAAGTCAGTCATTGAGAGAAGGAGGAGTAAGTGAGGGAGGAAAGCTTTTTTTATTTAAGAAAAAGGGTCTTCAAGCCTGCTGAGTTAAGGATTTACATTCTTTAAGCCTCCTGTTTTCCCTGCCCTTATCTGGAAAACACTGTAGAGTCTGTAACCTGTAGAGTTGCCCCAATATAGCCATCTGCATGTGTGTAGTGTATAGAAAGGAAGTCGCACAATGTTCACTTGAACTAAAGAATCAAGACCATTGTATACATTTGACTGTACTACTAACTTATATACATTTAGCCCATTAAGGCCTTTGAAGTTGTTATGGTTAGGATCTAAATGCACAAGCTTAACACACTAACTCATACCATAAAATCGAAAAAGCTGGAATGGCTTTTGACCAATACTCTTTCTTCTGAGTGTTGTGTTCCTTTAACATTTCCCTAAATTATTCTGTGATTGAGTGACCTAAAGTGGACATGTGAATCAACAGATTTTTATTAAATTTTTTTTTTCATCAGAGCTTTGATACTTTACCTGTCAAAAACAAGTCATATTAGCCCTGTCTGCAGAACAGCTGTTTACTGGTCCTTTTCCCTTCATTTTTCATGAATATAAACTATACACATAGCACATAGTAGACCATTTGTGTATGTTATTGAAGGTGTCTTTGGACATGTTTGAATGACAGTGGTGCCAATGTCTGTGCCAGTAGTTAAGCCATTCTGCCATTGCTTGGATCTCAGACACTGTAGCCATGTTTTAGATGAGTTCTGAAGACAGCAAAGTTCTGGAAAAAATGCTTTGGAAGATATGAGAGAGTAATATTGTGAGCTGAAATGGTCTGATGGATCAAGATAGATTTTTTTTTTCAACAAAATGCAGTATGTACCACTAACCAAAAAAGATGTATAACTGATGGGTACCGATAAAGGTTTGTGCAGGTCTAAGCACAGTCAAAGATGCACATGTGACTATTTAATGTGCGTTGTCTGCTTTGCTTGAAGTGACACTCAGCGCTTAGTGTGCAGACACAGAACTAGTCACTCAGGTTTGATTACTCAAAGCTCTCAGTGTGTCCTTGTGAGGGCGAGTCTGTTCCCATAGGAAAATAGCCACTGGACACACACACACAAACACATACACATGTGTACACACAAGGAACGTCATAAAAAACTCTGACACACTTTGTGGAGTTGGAGCAGAGCAGGGAGACAGCTCCTGCTGTAAAACTGGTGTGCAGTGAGGCTGTGAACTAGGACAGACTCAAGACTGAGCCAGGAGAGGTGTGAGGTTAGTGGAAGGAACAAGGTGAGACCCTTTAAAGTACTTTATGTAGTTGTTTCACTTTAAATAGCAGATTCAAACTCATTGTTACTAATCTATATATACTATATATACTATATCACTAATATTAACAATTAGATCAGAGTTTCTGACACTGCAGAACAGTTTCTGATACTGCACTACAGTATGGCCTGAGCACCCGGTATTATGTAACACTGTTGGATTTGTAGTAGGATGACCCTTTTGTCAGTTTCAGAGAAATTGGGTGCCCCATTTGCATTGAATTAGTACCAAGTTGAAAATTGACAAAAGGAAGAATTCCTACTTTATTACTCGTGGCCCAGTTCCTCTGTTCTTTTTGGTGACTTTTGTGTAGAACACTGAGTTTGAGATTAAAGGACAAAATAAACATTTTTTGTTCTAAAATATAGCGGGATTGTGGGATGGTATCAGGGGAAATTATCTCAGCTAGAGATGACGTGTGCTGCACATACGCCATGCTTTTTTTGTTGTGGTTAAGTCCATTTTTTGTGAAGTTAATGAGATTTTGCCTTCAGAGGGAGGGAGATCTGGAATATTCTGTCAGTTTTAATCATCTCACAAACATCAAGGTGTAGGTGACAAAATATAGCCACAATATGGATTTACCCTGGAGGGTAATTTTCAAGAGCTAATGTATTTTCTAGAGTGTAATGCATGATTTAAGAGCTTGTGATCTAAGCTTCCAATCTTAATAATTTCCAGCAACAAGAGCAACAATTTTTCATCAGTTTAATTTATAAAAATAATTGTTTGTACAGCTCAAGAACCTCCCTCCCATTCAGTCAAATTTATGTGTAGTAATAATGCAATTGCCTGATTTGCAGCCTAATTTAAAATAGTTTGAAACATCACTTTGAACAGTTGGACTGAAAATGTTGTGGATTGTCATGTGTTTCACAGTTAAAACACTCTTCAAAGCAAAGGTTGTGAACGTGAGAAAGGCTTTGGCAGTGTGTGTGCGTGTGATTGTGTTGGGTGCTCTCTTTGAGTGGTTGCATGCTGGTTGCAGGAAGAGGCAGATAGAATTAGCATCGACTGAGAACACTCAGTGGCATTATAGCAGAGGTGAAAAAGAGAAGCACCACATGTGCAGGATAATTAGGGCCTCAGCTCTGAGAAAACACTAAAACACATATTGATGCAATGGACAATGTGTGTGTGTCTCTTATCCATGATTGAAGCACTTCATAAAGTATATAACCCCTCTGTGGATGCCCTTGAACTTATGGACAGTAAAAACTTTTTATGGATTTTTTTTTTTTTACAAACCATCTGGAACTGACTGTCAACAGTGCAAGGAGGAATTGCCAGGTAGAAGTATGACTTTATTGAGGAAGATGGCACCTTTCAGACACACAGACACACACACACACACACACACACACACACACACACGCACACAGACAGGCAGACAGGATGTTCATGTGCTGGATGTTGACCTCTATCTTCTCTCTGCAGATTTTAGAGTGGCAACTTTTGATCAATAATTTCACTTCTCACTTTAACTCTACACCTAAAGTGGGCATTTCATGTGATAAATGGTGGCATAATACTCTTATATCACCATACGTATAGATCTATTGGTTTCTATTGTTTTGCATTAGAACCAATCTAGATCGAATACTAGAATCAAACTTAAGTTGACTGGTATTGAGTAGACACTTTTATCCAAAGAGACAGACATAATGTGGGGTTGTGGGTTCGAATCCCAGCTACCACCGTTGTGCCCTTGAGCAAGGCACTTAACCCTAAGTTGCTCTAGGGGAGACTGGCCCTGAACAATTGATAGTTGATGAGTTGTAAGTCGCTTTGGATAAAAGCGTCTGCTAAATGCATAAATGTAAATGTAAATGTGGGGTATCAAACCTGGCTTGCCTGATTGTCAATCGAGTGACATAACCGCTGCTCTGCCATGCCTGCTCTGATATGTTTTAGATCAAATATTACATTATGTCCTTCTCTAGCCAGAGTGCAGAGGAGACATAAGGGTGTGGATGTGTCTCCACTGTGTGTAATGTCCACAGTAGGTCTTTCCACTCAGAGGTCAGTGTTTACTGCAAACAAAAACACAGCATAGGGGTAAGTGCTCACTGGCTCACTGAGGACACAGTCACATGTAGCTCTTGAATAAAGGGATGGCTTTGATCTGTAAAAGCATCATTCTTAGCCTCTTGGACTTGGGCTGTATACCACATTGACATTTACACACAGCTGCACAAATGTGTGTAAAATACACAAATACACGCACACACACACACACACACACATAATGTGTAAGCTGAGTCATTGCATTGATTTCACTGATCTCTTTCACTGACGTTGTTTGTGAATGTGGACTGTATGTTTGCTCATGTGTATGTTGGTCCCCCATACTGCATGCTTGCATATGTCTCTGTATGGATGAGTGGGAGTCAGTTTGTCCCACCTTCTCCTGATTGGATTTGCTCCGTCGCCCCTCCCCTGCTTGTGCTTGTTCGTGGATTAGGCTGACTGCTGGAGATGTCTGACATTGCTTCGCACTTCCTGCTGGGGCCCATTCCGGCCCACGGCTCCCTTCCCCACCCAGCGCCTCTACCCAGCACCCAGCTACAGATACTGGCACTGGAGACAGGGGCCACTCTCAGGGCCACTCTCCCTTCCACTGCCCTTGTGAACGTAATATGATTTCACTGTATTGCACATCAGTCCTTTTTATGGCTGACTTACTTGGGCTACCCCAAACTGTCTCTGTCCTCTAGGACCAGCCTGTCATATTCAGATTGTTTGTTTTGTTTTGTTTAGTTTTGTTTTGTTTCAGGATTTATTTTATTATTTTATGTGTTTTTTTTTCTGAATCTGCATGCTAACTGTGTAGTCAGGATGTTTTTTTTCCTTCTTCTCTTACCGTTTTATTGGACTGTGGGGAATTAAGTTATAAGAGGATTTTCAAGAAAGCACTGTTATTGTGTTTTGTCGAGGGAGGCCATTATTGGATTGCTTTGAGAACATGCTCACGATTGGATCCATTTCAAAACAACCTCCTCTTTTGTTTGGTGCTGTCATTTTAGCCCTGTGGCAAAACAAAGTTACAGGGGTTGATTTTGTGTTGCTGTCAAGAAAAGGCCTCTCACTTTTTCACTGGGTTCATGAAGTGTGTGTGTGTGTGTGTGTGTGTGTGTGTGTGTGTGTGTGTGTTTATGCGTTGGAGACATTGCAGTTGCGTAAAGCATGCCTGTCAGTCAGCTTAATAAGCCTGTTCTGAAGTACGCAGGTTAAGCTGTTGCAACCCCCCCCCCCCAATTGAGCCCCCCTTCTTGACTCCTGTGACACCTGTGCCTTCCCCATGTTAATTTTGACATCTTTTGAAGTGAGAGGGTCTAACTGGAGTGCTTGATTAGGCTTAATACCTTGTGTGATGAATCTATTTATAGAGTCTCTGACAGCATGTTGCAACTCCATTATACATTTTCACTTTCAGTCATTTTCAAACTACACACAGT
>PYXC01002029.1:0-12500 GCA_015244755.2 Tenualosa ilisha
CTCCAGTGCCCAGCTGTGTGTCTATAAAGAGTGACATGTCTCTGCCTGATCCTCCCTCATTCAGCAGTGGACCAACACACTCTAAACCTAAGTGAGTGTTAATGTGTATATGAGTGTAGATGTGTGTGTGTGTGTGTGTGTGTGTGTGATTCTAATGTTTGTGCTGGTTTGTTTTATCAGACCTCCATCTCCAGTGCCCAGCTGTGTGTCTATAAAGAGTGACATGTCTCTGCCTGATCCTCCCTCATTCAGCAGTGGACCAACACACTCTAAACCTAAGTGAGTGTTAATGTGTATATGAGTGTAGATGTGTGTGTGTGTGTGTGTGTGTGTGTGTGTGATTCTAATGTTTGTGCTGGTTTGTTTTATCAGACCTCCATGTCCAGTGCCCAGCTGTGTGTCTATAAAGAGTGACATGTCTCTGCCTGATCCTCCCTCATTCAGCAGTGGACCAACACACTCTAAACCTAAGTGAGTGTTAATGTGTATATGAGTGTAGATGTGTGTGTGTGTGTGTGTGTGTGTGTGATTCTAATGTTTGTGCTGGTTTGTGTTATCAGACCTCCATCTCCAGTGCCCAGCTGTGTGTCTATAAAGAGTCATATGTCTCTGCCTGATCCTCCCTCATTCAACAGTGGACCAACACACTCTAAACCTAAGTGAGTGTTGGTTTGTGTATATGAGTGTAGATATGTGTGTGTGTGTGTGTGTGTGAGAGAGAGATTCTAATGTTCTGTGCTGGTTTGTGTTATCAGACCTCCATCTCCAGTGCCCAGCTGTGTGTCTATAAAGAGTGATATGTCTCTGCCTGATCCTCCCTCATTCAACAGTGGACCAACACACTCTAAACCTAAGTGAGTGTTGGTTTGTGTATATGAGTGTAGATGTGTGTGTGTGTGTGTGTGTGTGAGAGAGATTCTAATATTCTGTGCTGGTTTGTGTATCAGACCTCCATCTCCAGTGCCCAATATGTCTCAGAATGCATCCACCTCCTATTCCAAAAGTGCCTGTGAGCATTTTTGGCAACTTCACACTATATTATCACCAAAACTATTTGAGATTCAAGCGCAGGCTTTTGTATGCAAACAGTCCAGTGATCCTCTATTATTGGGACTTTGTGAAATACTCTCCGGCTAATAGAACTGAGCTTGAATGGTAATCAGATGTAATGTCATTGCATTTAGGCTATTGCTTTGTGTTTTACCAGCATATTTATGTCTATTACAAACCTATGGAGGGTTATATTGCAGGTGCATAAGGTAAAAATCTTAAAATATCCTCGACAAAATTCTAAATATGTAATTTAGGCATCATATACTTAATGTATGCAATCATTTGCAAAAATGATGAATGTTGTTTATGTTAATATTCCATTTTCATTTAAAGTCATACACTAGACAGATGACATAGATCTGATACAACATGAATTGAGACCTGCTCACTCTTCCTCCATACCATTCAGACTAGTCCAATATACTCCAGTAGAGGCCAAATAGCGATGAAACATTTTGCTGACATATTTTGACTTGTTCTGTGGGGGTAAAAACAGTTAATATTTAATTTAAAATTCAGCATCATCAGACTTTTCACAAAAAAAATCATTGACAGAAGTGCACTGTAAGCCCTCCTAGGCCATGGCTTCAAATGTGTGCAAATTATCACATATTTCGGTAGATAATACATCATCTACATATATTTACAAAGTATTCAGAAAACACTAAGTAGAAATGTTAATAAAAATACATGTTCCCTGACCTCAGTTCTTCTTATAGACTGCACATCTTATGATGGAAAGTTTTATGAGAATATTATTAATTTATGATCACGTGACACTGAAATAGAAGTTTCTGTCTGATTCTCAAAGCTCCACATGTAATGCAAATCTAACAATCACAAAGACTCAAGGGACAGCATCCCAATTTTAAAATGAGGCCCACCATCATTTTGTGGGGGTAGAAACCAACTGAAGGTTGGTCTGTTAAAATCTGCTCGAGCTGCTGCAGGACCCTTACACAATTGATGTTTAGTGACAAAAAAGAGGTGGGTTGACTAAGCCTGTCCAGCGAGAAAACAGACAGGTAGGTCTGTAAAAAAAAAAGAGAACAATGTTTTCACTGTTTCGCTATGCTCATCTGCTCCCGCTGTCTCACCTGAAACATTCTGGCAAGTGCAGTTTTAAAGTCACTAATGACGCAAGAGACAAACCCAGAGGGGTGACAGCAGCTGGGTGTTTTTGCTACCTTTTACAGCATTTGATAAGCCCAGTGCTTGTACTCTAACTGATGCCATCATATGTGCTTGCTACTCCATGTTGTTGCTTGTAGGGAGCTGAAGGCTTGTCAGTCAATATGGGGAGCTGCTGGACAGAATCTGAGTGACTCCATCTCCCATGTAGACAGTGTCAACAAACAAACAGGTGATGAGTAGATGAGAAGAAAAGATGTTATTTCAGTGTCAATATGTCTCCATGGATATAAAGCTGCTGTGATTGTTATGACAATGAATACACAAGTGATTGATGGGGACAAATAACCAACAGTTATCCTAAGTTATTAATTATTAACCTGATATCCTCTATGCAAAACAGAAAATGAGGTCCTGAGGAGAGTTAAAGAAAATCATAAAGCCAATCTAAAGAGGAGGTTTGAGAACATATCTGAAGGCATCATCAAACCAGGAGCTGAGATACTTCTCAATAAGATCTACACAGAGCTCTACATCACAGAGGGAGAGAGTGAGGGGGTGAATAAGGAACATGAAGTTTGGCAAGTAGAATTAGCTTCCAGAACACAAACCACAGAAAACACATCAATCAACTGCAATGACATCTTCAAGCCCTTACATGGACAGGAGAGGCATATCAGAACTGTGATGACCAAAGGTGTTGCTGGCATTGGAAAAACAGTCTCAGTTCAGAAGTTCATACTTGACTGGACAAATGGGCTAGCCAATCAGGATGTTGACTTTATATTTCCCCTTCCATTCCGTGTTCTGAATTTAGTCAGAGACACTCAATATAGTCTTCACAGGCTCCTGCTTGACTTCCACCCTGAGCTGAAGGAGCTGAATGACTGTGAAGAATTCAAAGACTGTCGGGTTGTGTTCATATTTGATGGATTGGACGAGAGTCGGTTAACGTTTAACTTCCATCAAAGCATGATGTCTGATGTCAAACAATCACTGGATGCTCAGATGATCAAGCTCATTCATGGAAGTTTGTTTCCATCTGCCTTCATTTGGATAACTTCACGACCAGCAGCTGTTGGTCAAATTCCTTCTCAGTATATCGACCGTATAACCGAAGTGCGAGGATTCAATGACCCACAGAAGGAAGAGTACTTCAGGAAGAGAATATGTGATGAAAGTCATGCTAATAGAATCATCTCACACATTAAGGCTTCCAGGAGTCTCCACATCATGTGTCACATTCCAGTCTTCTGCTGGATTGCAGCCACTGTGCTTCAGCAGATGCTGGAGCAGGACAACACCCAGGAAATCCCCAAAACTCTGACTGAGATGTTCATACACTTCTTGCTTACACAGACCACCAGAAATGACCAGAAGTATCAGACTGGAATTGAAATGAAAAAGGAAATACTAAAATCTCACAAAGAAATTCTACTGAAGTTGGCAGAACTGGCTCTCAAGAATCTAGAGAATGGCAACCTCATGTTCTATGAAGAAGACCTAAGGAAATGTGGCATTGATGTCAGAGAAGCCTCAGTGTACTCTGGCCTCTGCACTGAGATCTTCAAGGAGGAATTTTTGTTTCAGCAGAAGAAGGTCTACTGCTTTGTACATCTGAGCATCCAGGAGTTTCTAGCAGCTTTGCATGTATTCATAGCCTATTTGAAGAAGGATCTAAAGACATTGGCAACTCTTGGTTGTATTTACTCAGTTTACCAGATGAATTCACCATATGATTTTCTACAAAGTGTAGCTGAGAAAGCTTTGAAGACCAAGAATGGACAACTGGATCTTTTCCTTCGATTCCTCATGGGCATCTGTCTAAAGAGAAATCAGAAACTTCTGGAAGGTTTATTGAACCATACACACAATACCACAGAGAACATTAAGAAAATATGTCAATACATTAAGAAGCTCAACACAGAACATCTTTCTCCTGAGAGATGTATCAATTTATTCCACTGCTTGTTTGAAATGAATGATCATTCAATGCATGAAGAAATCAAACGCTATCTGGAGTCACCAAAGGATTTCAAAGGCCAGTTGTCTCCTGCTCACTGTTCAGCACTGGCCCACATTCTTCTGATGTCTGAGGAGGTGCTGGATGAGTTTGACCTGCAGAAATACAACACATCAGATGAGGGACGAAGGAGACTGATTCCAGCTTTGAGGTGCTGCATAAAAGCACGGTGAGTTTCTGGTGGACAAAAAATTTATGAGCAACACTATGTTCACACTGTACACAACCTTTGACAGATCTCATTGCATGGGGCGCTCTTGAAATGCATTGTGGGTCTGTCCGTTCTGTCGGCTCTGTTGCTTGCGTCAAAAAGTTGAAAAAAGTTAAACTTTTCAGGCAGTGACGGATCCGTCAGCCAATCAGGTCGTGTGTATGATTGCTTGGCCGCTGGCTGCATCGCATGACTACTCCCCCATACGTCAGACACGCCCTCTGTTATCCGTCAATGGATGTGGACAGTGTGAATGTAACCTAATTCTAAAAGCGTCTTTATATATATATATATCTCCAATATCTCCAAAAGATATTGTTAACGCATTCGGTAACGCTTTAAAATAACATGTGTTAATAATGTAATACATTATTAACAGTTAAAAACGCATTACAAACAGTTAGTAAACAGTTATTATCCTTTATAAACATTAGTTAACTTAACATGAAGCTTGTAAGTGTTAACAAGCCGCTTGTAAGTCACTTACAATCACATTAGTTAACTGTTAACATGCTGCTTGTTACTGTTAAGAAGCTGCTTGTAAGTTATTTAAAAACATACGATAAGCCAATTCTCATCTATGAGTAAACAAGAAAATAATAACTAATGCACTTATAAGCCCTTTCTTACCGATTCATAGTATGTTTTGCAGCCCCTTAATCTAAAGCAAGGACTGTGTAGCCTATACTTTACTACCAACTTTACACATTGAGTCTTAGTCTCACCCACTCTCCATCCTAGGGCTAGATGCTCATTACATTAGTTATTATTATTATTATTATTATTGTTATTATAATTGGAACATGAAAGCTTACATCCTCAGGGTTTGGTTAGGCCAATATACCGTATTAGCCTGAATATAAGGCGATATTTTTGTCCTGTAAATACTTCTGAAAAAAGTGAGGGGTCGTCTTATTCTCACAGACTAGACAAAAATAGTGAAAAAAAATATAGAAGGTGCCAGAAATGTTTTTTGTGTTAAATTAAAAATTCAAAATTAGCCTTGAGTGGTGTAAAAGAATGAAAAAATATAGAAAGTGCCAGAAATGTTTTTTGCGCTAAATTCAGAATTCAAAATTAACCTTGAGTGGTGTAAAAGAATGACTAGGTACTTCAGTATCCCTTGACTCGGCGTTAATAACATTCAGGGCAGTGTTTAAATGCACACAAAGTTGGCACTTATCCGATCATATACGGGATACAGAAGTGTCTGATGCGGCATAATGGACTGCGTGACTGAGTCTTGCCCAGTGCCTGCACAGACTTTGAGAAGAAACTGTCAGCGGTAGTCTATGATCAAACTAGGGTCATTCCGTGTCAAATAGACTAATGCCTCCCACTTGATACCTTCAGAATTGGCTGATTCTCAAATATTATGCGCCCACACATCCCAAAGGAAAGTGTGCAAAATTATACCTCAGTATCTCAAATATTTCTGTGAAAATTATGCCTTAACCATGCACCCACCCCCTCATCCAAAAAAGTGCCGGTGAGCATTTTTGGCAACTTCAGATTACAATATCTAAAAATCCATTACAATGTCCAAAGTTAGAAAAAATGAAATGAGCCCCTAACTTTGGGTCCTAAAATTGTCACTACCTGTCATCACCTTTGTTTATATGGCTGCTGACCCCTTCTGGACTGCTGATGTAATACCTGTTTTGTGTCTTACCCCGCCCTGTGAAGCCAGACCCTGCCTGATTGTCTAATAAATGGTTGATTGTTTGCCCTTTGTCCCTGATTTAGTTTGATCCAATTTTCTTCCCCTACTCAAGTTCAGCCTCCTGTGTCAGATTGTCCTGTCCATATACGTACCTGTGTGCCTCGCTTTGCTAGAGTGAGTGTCGCTTCTGTCTGCCCTTTGTAATTTGGATCCTGTCTACCTGCCTCACCTGCCTTTCTGACTCTGTAGTTTCCTGTTTTTGGTTTCCTCGGATGATGAGTTTTCCGTTTTTGGACTTTTCCCGACCCTGCGGTGGTGCCTGGTGTTTTTGGACTGTCTTACCGTGATTGAAGTTCCATTGGACTTTTACTTATCCTGTATCCTCTGAGTGTTTCTCCCCCTAGTTTGGAATTCTTGTGTACAAGAAGTTTTTTGTTGTTGGACTGTAATAACCGGCTCTTTATCTTCTGAGCGTTCCCTTTTGTTGGATTTTTGCTGTGCCTGAAATAAACATTGAGAACATTCTACGATCTGCTCTTGGGTCTCCTGATTGTATCCATAACAAAAATAGTCATGTGGGGTAGGTGTGACAAAGCTACAGTGGCCAATTCAGACCTGCCAATTTATTCTTCCAGGTTCCAAAAATTTGGAACTATGAATAAGCAAATGTAGCCCCGCCAATGTCACCAGCCACCCTTGGCTAGATAGGTTCCTGCCCTGATCAATCAAAGCTGAACACATTTTTTTTTAGACCCAACGGCAAATTTCAACTTTCGCTCGATGAATCACAAACGGTTCAGAGAATGCGAGAACGCGTAGCCTGATTCTGAAAAATGTTACAATCATGAATGTGGAGAGGAAGCTCCAGTTGATGCTTAAGAATTAGGAGAGGAAATATACAGATAATTCCGTTGTTATGAGACATTTTTGGTATTTTTCCTTGCTTTACAGACTAGCTGGATGTAAATTCAACAATGATTCCTTTGAGATTGTAGCCAATGTTCTACAGTCTCCAAACTCTCTGATAGAACTGGACCTGAGTCACAATGACCTGGGAGATTCTGGAACTCAGCTTCTTTCTAAGGGACTGTCTAGTCCCCACTGCAGACTGCAGACATTAAGGTTGGTAATCTTGTTTTATTGTCATGAAATGTATGTAACATCTCACCGCAACACTTTAGCACAGCTACCTTGATAAAGGTGAGTTAAGCTATGGCTCTCAGAGAGGGAGTTGTCTAAATCACCCACACTGCCCCTCCCCAAGGACGGGTCTGCTAGTTTAACTGCTGGTCTGGAGCATCAACATCAGTGATAGCAGAAGGCCAATTGCCATGCCGGTTGGTCTGCTGTGGACAGTTTCTCCCAGTGACAAGGAGCCAAACACTTTAAACATCTGTTCTACCGTCTAGAGTGAGACAGTGTTGAGTGGTCATTAGCCCATCATGGATTTGCTTCATACTTGTTGTGAACAATGTTACTATACCTAAGACTTATAATGCAAAATACTACCATTGCATTCTCTGTAGTTTTTGAGATATGGGGTCCTAAAAAAGGGGGTTGTGTCAATAAAATGGAGCTCTGAAAAAAATGTCCATGTTCCATAAGGTATTACTCTTGGAGTTTTCATGCTACATTTCTCAAACTTGCAGGAACTATTCTACTGTAGTAGACATTTTTAAATTCTGAGATTGTTGTTTTATAGTTGCACATTTGCCAAATTATGCTTTGCTGAAAATGGCAAGAAAATTATATGATCATGTTTTTTTTATTTCAGACTACTATATCTTGTAGATGAATGACATTAGATCTTTAGTATTTCTGTGCATTACAGAAGTTATTGTACATTCTTTACAAATAGGGAGATGTGTGGTAAAAATCAAAATTTGAAAGAGTTGTGAGACATTAAAGATGAATAAATAAACACCTGTATTTTAAGTACATTTTCCCAAGGTATGACAAAGTATACCATAACAATAGCACCACCACCACAAAAAAATATTTTGTATTCACAAAACTGGTACCTTTAGCCAAACCACATAAATTACTATATCAAAGATGGGTTTTATGGTCTTGGTGATTGTTTTTTCTGCCTTGGTTGCTAGGTGTCTTTGTTTATTTCGTCCCTTGGTTACTATGCCCTGCTTTGTTTACATAGACATGTGCTCCTGGGCCTAGTTTCTGCCCCTCCCTTGATTCATCAATTAGTCTTTTCATTGGGTATTTTGTGTCCGCCTCTTCCTCGTATGTTTAGCCAATGAGGTTTTCTCATTTTGGTTCTCCTTTGTGAGATGTATGCACATGATTCTATTTATGCATGTTTTTGTCTGCTCTTGTGCAATCTTTGATCACAATTTGTTGTTGTTGTTGTTAATAATGGCTTCATGTTTGACACCATGCTTCACTGAATAAATGCTCAGTTGTTTGGACTGTCACAAATTGGATTTTGTAAAAAAAAAAAAAAAAAAAAAAAATCAAAAGATAACCCATTTCAAATTAAAACCAGCTACTGTGGAATAATGGTCCCTGACATTGTAACCTAATTTACTTTTCATACACTTAGGTCTACTCAATATTAATAATTATACAGCCATTTGCCAAAACGGTGTGAGAAAACGACACAAATGTCTTCTAAAATTATTTGTTGCCATTTCGTGGCTTCCATTGATAAACAAATAGTTCACAAGGCAACTTGAACTTGAGACATTCTTTAGCATGCAGCTGATCTCCTTTCACTTTCAATGAAGTTCCATTCTGATAAGTGAATGAACTCTACTCATGCAATGATATGCAGATGTGAATTCGAAGCAAAAAACCCGTTGCCAATGACAGCGGTCATTATACTTCTGCAGCAGTGATTATACAGAAATAACTGACCTCCGCACGTTGGGAAGGCCCACTCAAAGTTAATGAAACCTCCCACAGATCTCTGGAGAGCAATATATTAAACAGTCATATGATCTGTTACTTTTCTGTGTATATTTTTCATTACAGACTAGATGGCTGTAAACTCAGTAATAAATCCTGTAAGACTGTATCCAGTGTGCTACAGTCAATAAACTCCCTGATAGAACTGGACCTGAGTCACAACAATGACCTGGGAGATTCTGGAGTTCAGCTTCTCTCTAAGGGACTGTCTAGTCCCCACTGCAAACTGCAGACATTAAGGTTGGTGACATTGTTTTATGGTCTTGACATTTCCTGGTTTGGGATGTGAAACCTCATTGCATCACCACACTGTATTACCATGTTGACTATTAAGAGTGCTGCTGTCCAGCATGACATGAAGTGGGTCTGTAGCCTCCATCTCTCCACAGCTCCAGAAAAACTTTACCCAGCTGGGAAAACAAAACACAGATTATATCTGTGCATGTGTTGGTTGCCATGTCTACTGTGTTCCATGACAAGTCTATTGTGACCTCATTGTTGAGGGCTGTAAGACTGCCATATATACTCTGCTAGTCTCTCTAACTATACTCTCGTCCCGGTGTAATAATCATGGAACAGTGGCTTGGACTCACTGAGCTATGCTTGGCCACTTGATCTATGCCTTGAACTACTTGCTCTGCTTGATTATTACGCCAGAATGAGAGTATAGTTCCATGTTAAATCAGTTTAGAAAAACACATTTCATTTTCCATCGGTCTTAGTCCCCCCCCCCCCTTTTCCAAAACATTATGATGACATTACATTATAAAACATTTAATGTGAAAAGGGTTCAAGTTGTGTAATCATGGCTGTACTGTTCTGTCTGTGACTGAGCTGGTCGGTGCGTGAACACAGAGTAAGCAGCAAGCCAACGCGTTTTCACGAGCCAGGAACGCGAGCGCCTTGCTCCTTTATTTTCAGTTGACAGGTGAAAAGCGAGTAAAACTGCAACAAAACAGCACAAAAAAAACTTAGAGCTAGTTTTGACCAGTCTAATACAGTTACGTTAGCTAAATAATTAACCCAGATGTAGATTAGCATCAAATCGTAGCTGCTAACATGAATTTACGTGTGAATAAACAAATCATAAAAATTGCGTCTAAAGCAAGCACACAGTTTAACCAAAGTTACAAGCAACTCAGACACTTACAGACACTGCTGTCGTGGGCAAAAGAAAGATGTAAGAAACTCAAGAACGAACTCGTTGCTTAAGGACGTGCCTCTACTGTTCCACTCCATTCATCTAACATGGCTCATGGTAAATGTAGACATTCACACGTGTCAAAATAAAGGTTCGTCCTTTCTTTACAAAATACCCGTGTGTCGTCCTTTTTTATTACCTAGAATATCATTTAGCAACAAATACATTTACAGAAAAAAACAATTTCAACATTTATTTTCAATGCATTTAAAACCTGGGGACAGAACAATGGCTTTAGCATCTCAGACTGAGACATGGTGATTTCAAAGGTCCTCATCAGATCTTAAAACAAGCACCTATAGACAGGAAATTTAAAAATTTACTCTCTAAAAATAGTGAAACTGACTCCAGTTTGGAGATAAATCCCTAACTTCACCCACTTCACGTTTTGGAAAAAGGCTTATGAGCAGATGAATGTCCACCACCATCCTTCCCTGAGGAACCAGGAGCTCCAGAGTCCAAGCGCTCACCTGAAACCTGAAAACCTGAAACATTTCTGCACACACACACACACACACACACACACACACACACACACACACATACATACACACATACACACACACACACACACACACACACATACGTCTGATAAGAATTAACAACCTTCTCTCAGGTCCCCATTAGAGCATCATAATATTGAATAAACTGACAGAGAGGAGAATAAAAGTACCTAGTAAAGTAAGTTAGGTAAAGTAAAAGTAGAGTAAGTTATTTTCAGATGTTTTTTTTTTTTATTATTACAGGTTAATTGGTTGTAAACTCAGTGATAGATCCTGTGAAAGAGTCCTGTGATCTGTGACTTTTCTTTGTGTTTTTCATTACAGGTTAATTAGCTGTAAACTCAGTGCTGAATCCTGTGAGATTGTGGCCTCAGTTCTACAGTCTCCAAATTCTCTGACAGAACTGAACCTGAGTCACAATGGCCTGGGAGATTCTGGAGTTCAGCTACTCTCTAAGGGACTGTCTAGTCCCCACTGCAAACTGCAGACATTAAGGTTGGTGTCTTTTTGTTGAGATGAAATTTGACAAATTTTTACATGCTTATGACCTTGGTATACTTCAATGTTATATTTGGTTAGTTTGAAAACTCTGAGTCTTTGAAGTCTACAGGGCTCACCCAGGACTCGAACCCTCTCCATCTCTCTCTCCCTCTTTCTCAGGCTCAGTAAGTGTGGTATCTCAGATGAAGGTTATGTTTTTCTGGCTCTCACCCTGATGTTAAACCCCTCCTGTGTGAAAGAGTTGGATGTGAGCAACAATCATCCTGGAGAATCAGCACAGAAGCTGTTATCTGCTACACTGGAGGATCGTCACCATAAAGTCAAAGCACTTCAGTATGTGGGTCTTAAAGCACTTCAGTATGTGGGTCTTAAAGCACTTCAGTATGTGGGCCTTAAAGCAAAATCCTGTCATTGCTTTCCTTGACTGACATTAAAGTTTAAGTATGTAGTATGTTGGACTTGGGCAGATCATGTTATTTTGATGTCTAACTATATAAAAGACAAATAAGAAATTATTTTAGAGCAGTTTACAGCATGCAATACAGACAATACCTTGGCAACCCATTTAATATAATTAGCAGATGTTGAACACAAAACAAATGTTCACACGTCTTGAACATCAGTTGTGTGATTGTTTACTATTTTGTCTGTTATATTTACCCAATACAGACTTGCTGGCTGTAAACTCTGTGATAAATCCTGTGAGATTGTAGCCAATGTCCTACTGTCACCTAACTCCCTGATAGAGCTGGACCTGAGTTACAATGACCTGGGAGATTCTGGAGTTCAGCTTCTCTCTAAGGGACTGTCTAGTCCCCACTGCAAACTGCAGATATTAAGGTGGGTGACATTTTTATGTGGTCTCTTTCACACTATTAATCTCTCTCTCTCTCTCTCTCTCTCTCTCTCTCTCTCTCTCTCTCTCTCTCTCTCTCTATATATATATATATATATATATATATATATATATATTTATCTCTCAGGCTCAAGCGCTGCACCACCTCACTTGCTGCTTACCTGTGGAACACACAGACACACACATAACCCCCCCCCCCTCCACACACACACACACACACAAACACACACACACACACAGGTCTGATGAACTGACACACTGATTCTAGCAAAGAGTTCACCGCTTTCCCTCAGGTCCCCATCAGAGCCTCAAATTATTGAATAAACTGACAGAGAGGAGAATAAAAGTACCTTTGTTATTTTCAGATGTTTGTTGGGTTTTTCATTACAGGTTAGTTGGTTGTAAATTCAGTGATACATCCTAGGACTGAGAC
>PYXC01002029.1:17500-87500 GCA_015244755.2 Tenualosa ilisha
TTCGCATACAGGGTGTTCACCATGTTCATGTAGTATTACATTTACATAAGAAATATTATAACAGTCCAGCTTGTGCTTTGGTCAACTTTGTATGTTGTGTATCCCTGATCTGTTGGTGTGATCTAAGTGTCCTAATTCAGGGCCAATTTGCACTAATGCTGTGGTGGATATAATGGGGGTAGTTCAGGGCCTCGGGGTCGTTCTGCTGGGTGACATGATACTCTCCTGTTGAGAGGTAGAGGAGGTGCAGTAAGCCAGTTGTGCTGCATGTTGACTATGTTGACTTAAGACTATGAGGACTTCAACTGAATTTTGGTTTATTTTGGTAGATGAAAGTGTTTTTGTTATTAGTGCTGTTTTTGTTTATTGGATGAAAGTGTTTTTGTTATTAGTGCTGTTTTTGTTTATTAGTGCTGTTTTTGTTTATTGGATGAAAGTGTTTTTGTTTATTAGTGCTGTTTTTGTTATGCTTCACTTTTGGATTGGCAACAACCTCTCCACTTTTCCACTTCTCAGTCCACATCCCTACTCGTGAGCTGTGTGTGTGTGTGTGTGTGTGTGTGGGTGGTGCTGCTGTGTGTGTGTGTGTGTTGTGTGTGTGTGTGTGTTTGTGTACCGCTTTTTTATTGTTTGTTTTTTTGTGCTGCCGTGTGTGTCTGTTTGTGTGTGTGTGTGTTTGTGCACCACTTTTTTTGTGCTGCCGTGTGTGCGTGTGTGTTGGTGTGTGTGTATGTGTTTGTGTGTGTGTGTGTTTGTGCACCGCTTGTTTTTTCTGCTGCATTGTGTGTGTGTGTGTGTGTGTGTTTGTGGGTGTGGGCGATGCTGGTGTGTGTGTTTGTGTTTGTGCACCGTTTTTTTGTGCCGCCGTGTGTAAGTGTGTGTGTGTGGGTGTGTGTGGGCAATGCTGGTGTGTATGAGTGCATGGGCAATGCTTGTGTGTGTGTGTGTGTGTGTGTGTGTTTGTTCGTGTGTGTGTGTGTTTGTGCACCACTTTTCTTTTGTTTATGCTGCCGTGTGTGTGTGTGTGTGTTTATGTGTGTGTGTATTTGTGCACTGCTTTTTTGTGCTGCCTTGTGTATGTGTGTGTGTGTTTGTGTGTGTGTGTGTGTGTGTTTGTTTGTGTCTGTGTGTGTCTGTGTGTGTGTGTTTGTGCACCGCTTTTTTTGTGCTGCCGTGTGTGTGTGTGTGTGTGTGTTTGTGCACCTTTAAAAAAAATCTGAGAAGATAACTTTTCATATAAAGAAGGATATGGCTTCTGCTTTCGATCGAACGGAATTACTAGGCAGTGGCGAGAGGAAAAATATGGGATAGGCTTACTACTTTGCTCTTCAGGTGTATCTATCGCACCATCGCTAGCTGAAGTTGACGGGTACTCTCCACCGCACTTGTAAAAATCGAAACTTTTCCACACACTTGTGTCATGCCTTCCTGCCAGTATCGCACGGTAACTCCCGATCACTTGCCCCTCCCACTGACTCATGCTCTCCTGTTCACTTAATTACATCTCCACCTGTTGCTCGTTGTTTGTTGTCTTGCCGTGCATTTATTCCCGTGTCTCCCAGTGTTCCCTGTCAGACCGTCTGCGAACCTACAGCTCTTCACGCTCGGCAAGTATCTAGACCCTGACTCTCGTTCCTGTTTCCCAAGCCTGTTACCTGAATCCACCTGTGTCTTTGTCATCTGCCTGCTCCCGTGTCTCTGTCCTGTTCTCCTGCCTGCCCTTGTTCTCAGTTCTCCGTTCCTGCCCGGTTGCCTCCCCGCTGACGATCCCGGACCGACCCGACCCAAGCTCTGCTCTCCAGCCCCTGTTACCGACCTCTGCCTGTCCACGACCCCACGCTCTGCTCTCCAGCCCCGGTTACCGACTTCTGCCTGTCCACGACCTACGCTCGGCTCTCCAGCCCCGGTTACCGACCTCTGCCTGCCCACGACCTACGCTCCGCTCTCCAGCCCCGGCTACCGACCTCTGCCTGTCCACGACCTACGCTCCGCTCTCCAGCCCCGACTACCAACCCACTTCCCCCCCCCAAGACCTACGCTCTGCTCCTCAGTCCCGGTTACACGTTTCATCCTTCGAAGAGCATCCACACACTCCCTTTCCCCCTTCTCCCCTAAATAAACTGACATTTACGTGACGCTTTTGGGTCCGACTCGCTCTGTTCTGTGACAACTTGACTTATAGCCAACCAGTGATTGTATCACTTCAGGTTCTTCCATCATGCTTTTACCAGGCTAGCTACTCTCTGGCTGGCCGCCTCTGTCTGATTCAAAGAAAGCTTGCTCTTTGTTTGGCTCTGCCTCTTCGCGCGAGATGAGAGTCGGACTGAACTAGCCAATTTTTTAGATTGATCTTTTAGATGCGATACATCTCGAGTTCATTTGAATTATTAACCGATGCAGACGTTTTTCTGTCGATGCAACCACATCATATATGTTCATATCGATTTACTGATGCAAAGCGGTGAATCTTCACAACCCTAGTGTGTATGTGTGTGTGTGTGTGTGTGTGTGTTTGTGAGTGTGTGTTTGTGAGTGTGTGTGTGTGAGTGTGTGTGTGTGTGTGTGTGTGTGTGTTTGTGTGTGTTTGTGCGCCGCTTTTTTTGTGCTGCCATGTGTGTGTGTATGTTTGTGTGTGTGTTTTCGTACCACTTTTTTTTACGTGTGTGTGTGTGTGTGTGTGTGTGTGTGTGGACGATGCTGGTGTGTGTGTGTGTGTGTGTGTGTGTGTGTGTGTGTGGGCAATGCTGGTGTGTGTGTGTGTGTGTGTGGATGCGATGCTGGTGTGTGTCTTTTTGCGTGTGTGTATGTGGGCGATGCGTGTGTGTGTGTGTTTGTGTGTGTGTGTGCAGCTGTCTCTCCCCATATTCTGATGAGGATGTTTCTCTTCTCTCCTCTTGTCTACAGATGCCTGTAAAATCACACTGGACCCAAACACAGCACACAAAGAACTCTCTCTCTCTGAGGGGAACAGAAAGGTGACATATGTGAGTGAGTGGCAGACGTATCCTGACCACCCAGAGAGATTTGACTCCTGGCCTCAGGTGTTGTGTAGAGAGGGTCTGTCTGGACGCTGCTACTGGGAGGCTGAGTGGAGTGGGGATGATGTGACTGAAGGGGCTCTAATAGCTGTGGCCTATAAAAGCATCAAGAGGAAAGGGAGGAGTGATGATGTCACAATGGGCTGTAATGCCAAGTCCTGGAGTCTGATCTGCTCTCCTCACAGTTACTCTGTCAGTCACAATAATAAAGACACTGTCATACCTGCCCCCTCCTCCGGCTCCAGAAGAGTAGGAGTTTACCTGGACTGGCCGGCCGGCACTCTGTCCTTCTACAGGGTCTCCTCTGACACACTCACACACCTGCACACGTTCCACTCCACATTCACTGAGCCCCTCTATCCAGGGTTTGGGGTTTATTCTGACACAGTGTCCCTGTGCCAGATCACATGAGCTCCTCCTCCAGCAGGTACGTCCACCTGTCACCTGCTCATACAGTTTTTATTCGTATGTGTGCCACTTTATCTCTCTATCCCCCCTTTCATCCCTTCTTTCTTCTTGTCCCATCCTCCTGTTTCTCCTCTCTATCCCCCTTTCTCTTCCCTTCCTCTGCTCTCTCTCTCTCTACTCCCTCTCCCTCTGTTTTTCCTCCTCCTGTTTCTGTCCCCCTCTCCTCCTCTCTCTCTCTGACTCTTCTCTTACCCCTCTCCTCCCCCTCCTTCTTTCTCCCTCTGTCTCTTTTTCTTTTTACTCTTTCTATTGTTGTTTCTTGTTGTTCTTCCTCCCTTTTTTCTTCCTTCTCACTCTCTCCTCCTCCACTGCTCGTTCTCTCCTCCTCTGTTTCTGTTATTCCTCCAGTTGTATTAATCCTCTCCCTCTCTTCCCTTTTCCCTCTTTTCTTTTTTTTCTTTCCTCTCTTTCTTCATCACTTTCCTCCTCCTTTTCCCTCCCACTTCATCTATATTCTACTTCTCTCTGTCTCTGTCTCTCTCTCTCTCTCTGGCCCATCAGTAAGGTTGTTCTCTATTAGATGGTGGGAGGATGTGAGTCTTGTGTCTGAGGGAGTAAACTGATGACAGTAGTGTAGTATCATCACTACAGTTTAATAAAGGAGTTTGACTTTGGCCCCTCTCCTCCTCCTCCTTTCCCTCTCTCTGTGTTCCTCTATCTGGATGACAGTGGCTTCATGAAGGAGTTTGACACCTCATCCTCTCCTCTGCCCCTTCAGGTGTTGGCTAGAGAGGGTCTGTGTGGACGCTGCTACCTGGAGACTGAGCCCCTCTATCCAGGGTTTGGAGTTCATTGTGACTCCTCAGTGTCCCTGTGCAGGAACACCAGAGTCTTGTTCATATACTTGTGTGATACTGAGATGCTATGAAAATACTTATAATTGTATTGTGTTTATAGGCCGACATCAAAGCTTTGATGATACTCTATGTAGAATAAGAAGTAGGCCTGGTCTGCAGAATCAAATGCAGTTGTTGTGCCATTTCAGTCCTGGTTCAAGGTGATCGTTTAGACCTGTCTTTCCTTACATGGGCTACAGGCCCACTTATACTCCACACAAAAGAAGGAGACAGAGACGGGTGGAGTGTTTCTTCCATCCTGTCCGATCATTTTGTCCGTTTTGGTTCAGTGCTGTTTTATTTGACCCATGTTTTAAGGCCATGACATGCTGTCCATGGGGAAAGAATGAGAAAATTAGGGTGTGTGTGTGTAGCATTATGTGTGTTGAAGTACTGAAGCTGCCGTAACAATGTAATTTCCTTCATTAAAGGATTAATAAAGTATCATTCATTTTATTTTTTGAATGAGTGTGTGTGTGTGTGTTTCAGCACAGACACCAGCTGTGTCAGATACGTCTGGTTTGTGTGGTCAGCTTGGCTCGTTTTGACTTCACACACTGTATGAGCGGGTTTAATATGCTGGTTTTGCTCACCTCATCATTGCTGGGTGTAGATCAATAGATTTTGATTTGAACTCAGACGTTTTGACTGCTAGTCATCCTGACAGAGGAAATGACTGAATCGGACCAGCAGGATGCCTACAGCTGACTCCCTGCCATCCCATGCATATCAGTGTAAAACTGCTGCTGACACACATACCAGTATACTCTCTCATACACACACCGGTGTACTCACACACACACACACACACACACACACACACACACACACCAGTATACTCTCTCACATACACACCAGTATACTCTCTGACACACACACACCAGTATACTCTCTCATACACACACCGGTGTACTCACACACACACACACACACACACACCAGTATACTCTCTCACATACACACCAGTATACTCTCTCATACACACACACACACACACACACACCAGTATACTCTCTCACATACACACCAGTATACTCTCTGACACACACACACCAGTATACTCTCTCATACACACACCGGTGTACTCACACACACACACAGGTATACCTTCACACACACCAGTATACTCTCTCACACACACACACCAGTATACTCCCTCACATACACACCAGTGTACTCTCTCACACACACACCAGTATACTCTCTCTCATACACACACCAGTATACTCTCACATACACACACCAGTATACTCTCTCTCACACACACCAGTATACTCTCTCACACACACACCAGTATACTCTCTCTCTCACACACCAGTATACTCTCACACACACACACCAGTATACTCTCTCTCTCACACACCAGTATACTCTCTCACATACACACACCAGTATACTCTCTCTCACACACACCAGTATACTCTCTCTCACACACACACACACCAGTATACTCTCTCTCACACACACACACCAGTATACTCTCTCACACACACAGTGTTACGAACCCATAAAATTGTGAAATGGGAACATAACATAAAACCCAGGAGTCAGGATAACAGAAAAAGAAACAGTGTTTTATTTTTACAAATGTTCAGTACAGAAAAGCGTTGCTAACGGCTTATTCAAACGGCAGGAACTAAGACAGGTGTGAAAAAAACAGGCCCTGCAACGTTCCCTTCTCTTTGTGGAAAGAGAAACCAAAAACACAGTCCCGCCACCAATACAAAAATGCAAGTTAAAAAAAACACAGGGGTAGTTTGCCATGAAAATCCTCTCAAAAAGGCTGTCCAACGTTGGGCTGTGCGGCGAGCAATACAAAGGAAAGCAGAGGCCGCAGCGTGGAAGACGGACAGCTTTTAAGCACGGCTCCGCCAATCAGACCGCGCTCTCCCTCAGGGACACACCTGCACTCAATCAAGCCATCATGAGAGAACACGGGTGTTAGACAATTAAAAGAGGTAGGCCAACTACCCCCGGCAGCAAGGCCATGTAACCAACACACACCAGTATACTCTCACACACACACACACACACCAGTATACTCTCACACACACTCACCAGGAAAACACATGGAAATTAATTAAAATGTTAAAATGTCCTGGAAAAAGTTCTATATTGCAATGGGAAATTTTAATTTCATTCAGCCCCTCATTCAGATTATATTAATTATACTAATTCAATTTATTATCTGTCCTGCACAGCAACCACAACAGGGGTCAGGGTCAGTTCAACAGGGGCATCTTAGTGCTTATTGCGGAGAGTTTCACCAATCCTTGTGTGGACAATGGATAAATATAGCTGGATTGTGTACAATGTCTTAACATGTGGGATTTAGCTTCCAAATTAAAAACAAAAACAACCCCCTAATGTAAAGCGAGAAACCCCTGAAGCCCCTTTACTTTTTAAATAATCACTGATAATGGGGCAGTGGAGTAGGGATTGACTCAAAGGCCTCTATTTGGGTTGTGTTTTCAAATATTCAAAACATATGGAGTCTCTGTGTAGCAAAGGAAGACAGCAGTGACTCCACCCGGCCTCAAACATGGGTCTCCAGAGTGTTAAACACGCAGCTTGACTGCAACGCCAAAGAGCCAGTGTCATTGGTATGGCAGGCAGAGTGTATATCCCATGGGTCTCTCACACCGGGGTCAATCTATCCTCGAAGTCCCTTGTACGGCTCACATATTGGGCATACCGGTGACCTAATGACAGCCATCCCACTTCTGGCCTTTCTTCAGTTTTTCACTTGTATGTCTAGAAAAGAGGGTAAAACTCAAACCTGGCCCAGGGCAGCAGAAAGCCTAGAGCTGGTCCTGCTTGTGAGAGAGCCTTCATTCACCCGTAATGAGCCATTTAACCATCAAAGTGACTATGAAGCTGGTAAATTAAAAACAGCATAAACTGTACATCTCTTTTTTTTTTAAATCCTCTGGTAAATCACCTGAAGAAATGTGTCTTATCAAGCGTGGATGTGTTCCAGAGACAACACCTACCGATGCAGATCACACAACTCAGCGTTAAACACAGTTAAACTCTCTTCACTAGTGCAGATCACACAACTCAGAGTTAATCTGTCAGGTCTGCATCAGACCTGGTCACGGCCACGCCCCCTCACTCAACCCCACAGATTCTCAATCTCTCTCCCCGTTCGCAGTCACTTCCCCGTGCACGATCACCTTCCCCTGAGTGTTAATTGGTGTCACCTGGTCTCCACCGTACTTAAGCCTCCCCTCTGCTTCACCTGGTGTCTGGCCTCGTCAATGTTACCTCGGACTTCCTACGTGTTTGTTGTGCTTCCTCCGTCTCCCGCGATCTCCCGTGTCATCCTCCCCGCGAGCCTAGACTTCCCCGTTGGTATTGTTATTCTCTGTGTTTCCTAGTCGTTTAATCCTGTACGTTTGTGTTTGCATCCTTATTCTCCTGTGTGTTAGTTTACCTCCGAACTTCTGAGCGTTATAGTTTTCTGTTCTCTCCGTTAAAGTAACGGACGCGACTTTTGTTTATTCCAGTTTCGTTTGTCTTAATAAAACACCTTTGTGTAAAGTTTGCCTCTGCCTTGTCTGTGCCTGACATAATCACAGTTAAACTCTCTTTGCTAATGCAGATCACACAACTCAGAGTTAATCAGAGTTAAACTCTCTTTAGTGCAGATCACACACATGCCTTTCTTTTGCTTTGATTATCACGACATCTGAGACTGAACAAGTCCAGCCAGTTCTGTACAGGGAGTGTATGATAAATGGATGGATGAATGGATCCCAGCAAAACAGGTGAGTGAATCTCAAAATATGTCAGTGAATTTATAATAAAGTCATTGAATATCGGTATGATGTCTCATATCCAATGCAAATCCAGTAGGCTATATATGTTACTGAGTAGTACTGTAGTAGTATTGCTCTTATGGTCACCTGGGCTTCAAGCAGAAGTGTGAGGGTTCATTGGTTCACTTTCAAAAGCCTTTAACTGGAGAGCAAACTGGAAGTGTTTTTTTGACCACGGCATATGAGAAGGTGTGACTACTAGAATGACTACTGGGCTCAGGTGTTGTGTAGAGAGGGTCTGTCTGGACGCTGCTACTGGGAGGCTGAGTGGAGTGGATGCGGTGCTCACATAGCTGTGGCCTATAAAAGCATCAAAAGGAGAGGGTGGACTGCTGACAGCTGCCTGGGGCGTAATGCCAAGTCCTGGTGTCTCAACTGCTCTGACAGTTTCTCTGCCTAGCACAATAACAAACACTCTGACTCCTCAGTGTCCCTGTGCCAGATCACATGAGCTTCTGATTCTACAGGTACAACCTGTTTGGCGTGTCACCTGTGCAGCACCTTACAGCAATGGGTCTGTCTCCAGTCTGGTCAGAGTGTGGTGCTAGTCTTGCAGACTCTCTCTCTCTCTCTCTCTCTCTCTCTCTCTCTCTCTCTCTCTCTCTCTCTCTCTGTGTGTGTATGTGTGAGTGGGTGAGTGTGCATGTGTGTGTCTAGAGACACACATAGAGACATGTTAGCATAGGTACAAGAGAAAACCTGTTAAGCAAGTTTCTTGTTGTTGTATTCATGTTTGGTTGTTTACATGGATCGTGCATTTTTTTTAAATGAAACTTCAGAGAAATAAAAAACTTTACTCTATAAAACACACTGTTTCTGGGGGGTTGTGTTTCAGCCCAAATCCAGTCATGTCAGCAGTGACCAGTGATGAATAGAACCACCATCAGGGGCAAATTAGACTGGAACTATCATCAGCGACAGATTAGAATGGAACTATCATCAGGGACAGATTAGAATGGAACTATCATCAGGGACAGATTAGAATGGAACTATCATCAGGGGCAGAATAGAATGGAACTACCATCAGGGCCAAATTAGACTGGAACTACCATCAGGGGCAGATTAGACTGGAACTACTATCAGGGGCAGATTAGACTGGAACTACCATCAGGGGCAGATTAGGCTGGAACTACTATCAGGGCCAGTAAGAAAAAAATGTGTGTGTGTGTGTGCGTGTGTGTGTGTGTGTGTGTGTGTGTGTGTGTGTGTGAGTGCAGACAGGTAAAAAAGTAGACAGATAGAGACAGCTGCTGCGGTACAGTGACCCAAACGCTGGGTAGAGTTGATGGAGGACAGGATGAGCACTGACTGTCTCCCACCATTAAACCAGCAGTGTGTCCCATAGATCCGTCCCTCATGGTCACCATGGTGGCAGATGCACCTCATCTTCAGTAAATACGGTAGTTAGTTACAGAACCTCAACCTTCTGGCACACCTGTAGACAACAGCTGCCGTGCGTCAGCCACGAGTCAGCCATGGCCTTGTGGTTTGGGCCTCAGACTCGTGACCTAAAGGTGGCCAGGGCGATCCCAGACTATTGGGAAAAGTGGTTGGTCAAGGTCAAGTCAAGGCCTCGAAGTGATTGGTCACTTTTTCTTGCCCGTATCTACAGCTGAGGTGCCCTTGAGCAAGGCACCTTACTGCTAAATGCAGAGACTGAATTTCCCTCACAGGCTCAAAAGAGTATTTTATACTACTAAACATGCAGAAACCTACTGGGCTGTAACAATCTGTATGTCTGTGGCATTAGAAACAAGCAGTTGCCTACTGGGGTATTTCTAGTTATGAGGGGGTAACTGTGACACACACAAATCCTCTCTGTGAGGTACTGTGAGTGCAACTGGGACATCAACAAACCCTCTCTCTGTCCGAGTGGGTTATAAGGGTGCATCTGTCTGTCGAGCAACATGTCCTGTCTCTTTGATCTGCCTCTGTCTGTTGGCCTCCCATCAGTGTGTGTGTGTGTGCGCGCGCGTCTGTGTGTGTATGCGTGTGTGTTTGTGTGTGTGTGTGTGTGTGCGTGTGCGCATGTGTGTGTGTGTGTGCGTGTGCGTGTGTGTATGTGTGTGTGTGTGTGTGCGCGTGTGTGTGTGTGTGTATGTGCGTGTGTGTGTGCGCGTGTGTGTGCGCGTGTGTGTGTGCGTGTGTGCGTGCGTGTGTGTGTGTGTGTGTGTGTGTGTGTGTGTTGCAAGTGTTATGAGAGATTATTATAATATGCTTCTAAGACGGATAGTACCGGTCCTTGATTCTGATTGGTTGAATCAGGTTTGATGCTGTTGTACATTCCCTGATATGCCACAGCTCAGGCCACATTACAATGGCTAAGGGGGATTAAAGGCTCCCATTAGCTGTTGTAAAACCAGCATAACCCACAGCCTCTCGTGGCTCTTTGCTTACAGTTTTACCTCTTCCCCACAAGTTCAAAACAATGAGCACATGCATTGTGGCCTACTGAGTATTACAGTAGAATCATATTGGCTTGGCATAGTGATTTTAGGTTTCAATTACATCCTCTTATTTATCTGCATTTATTTATGCAATAGAAAATAGGAACTAGTGGAGTGGGAATGAAAGAGTTAAACTTTCATTTCATTGTAAGATGCTTATGTCACCACACCTGAACCTTTTCATACCTGAACATGTCCAACCAGTTCTCAGTAGGGACCTGGAGCACTTCAAGGAAATGGATTCCAGTAAATAACCAAGAGACTATCAAACATACAGTAAGTATTTTTTTTTCTAAATGTGTATAAAGTTTGAATGTACACACTATGTAAGGGAGGACACTTAGCTGCAGAACCACCTGAGATCATCTCAAGTCCAAAGGGCATCACAGTGAATCGACGGCTAATTGCTTATGACAGAGATACAAATTATGTTTGCAGACTCACACAGAAAGATGAAAAAACAGTCTTTGGGCAAGAAGAAACTGTGTTTCATATTTCAGGCAAGACACTACATTCGCTGCTAGCTTAAACTCTGCTGTTTTACTAAAAATGTAAATATCCCAGCAGTTGTATTTGTCTCATTTTGTGTATGCTTTACAGATGGTACATTTACTCGGCCTTGGAAAACACCGTTCATTGTAGCTGTGTCACTTTTTGTCATTATTCCAGTAATTGTGGGTCTTATAATTTACTGTAAAGGTAAGGAAAACAGATTCATAGGTAGGCTAAAGATTTGGTAACTCTTTGAATCACAACTAGTAATGTGTAACAAATATTAATAACAGTATTTAACTAATTACTTACTAACTTAATTATTTAGTAATGTATATGTTCAGTTTACCTTAGACGATAAATAATATATATGTGATTAGATAAATGTGCATTAACAAGTTGGATGGAAACCTATGAGGCTACTATGAGTGAGTGGGAGCTGCCCCAAACACCTACATTATGATACTGTTACACTACTGTGATACTCTTTTACCATGATAATGTGGTAACACTTAGTATTAGGGTACACATGTTCACCATTAATTAGCAGCTATTTAACATGTAAATTGGTAACATACTAACTGTTACAAGTCACTTATTAATACCTTATTCTGCATTACCTCATTCTACCCATAATAGACCATTAACTAAGAATTTCTCCAATATAAACTCCTAATTACTGCTTATTCATAGTGAGTGAGCTATTTGTTGTATATGAATTGTGGTCTTAATATGCTTTGGTTAGTATGGGGCTTATAAGGCAGTAGTACAACAGGAACAGTTATTCTCCTTCAGTAATATTCAGAAAAGGTGGTCTATTCATAGAAACAAACCCCAAAACTACAAGTTCCTAATAGTGTCCAAGTAGGTCCTCATTCCATCTTTTGTAGAATAACTGATTGAGAATAACTGTTCCTGAGAATAACTGTTCAAGAGAATAACTGTTCATGTTGTACTACCACCTTATAAGCCCCTTACTGAGCAAAGCATATTGAAATTATAATTCATATACCACAACTATCTTACTTACTATGAATAAGCAGTAATAAGGAGTTTATATAGGAGAAATTCTAGTTAATGGAAGAATAAGATAATGTATTATAAGGTAATAACAAGTGACTTGTAATGACTAACAAATGGCTGGTATGTTATTAATTTGCATGTTAATAAGCTGCTAGTTAATGGTGAATATGTGTGCCCTCATCTAAAGTGTTACACTGTAATATTGTAATAATGTAATAATGTTTCACTGTAATGCTAATACTGTTTACCCACATTTGTGTATGTTGTTTATACAAGCTGTTAAAACAACACAGTATTCTGTCCAGGAGCGTATGAATTTAAATGTTAAACCATACTTTATATTCAACTTTTCCCCAGTGATGGTGTGTGTGTGTGACTCTGCATCCAGGCCCCTGGTGTGTGTCTGTGTGATTCTGATTCTCCACTGCACTACCATACACAGCTCAGGTAAGGAACACCTTTGCTGAGCAGAACTGAAAAACTAGCATGAAACAAACAAAACAAAATAAGCACCTGATAATTGAAGTGTGTAAGAGATGAAAATGGATACAGGACAACTCAAAACCACCAGCAAATTCTACAAAGTAACATCTGTTTATATTTGATTGATGATGATTGATGATGATGATGAAATGGCTGATGATTTGCATGAATGACTTATCAATGGCATTGTGCACTGGACATTCCTTTGTTGTCTTTGTTTTTACAGAGGTTTTCCAGGTAGTCGGCCCAGACAAGCCTCTCTATGTTGTGTCAGGTGAAGACCTGATTCTTCCCTGCTCCCTAAAGCCCAACATGAGTGCTGAGGGGATGACTGTGGAATGGTTTAGGCTGAATCACCAGGAACAGGGATCCTTGGTGCACCTTTATAAAGATGGCAAGGACCAAAATGACAAACAGATCCAATCCTACCGTAACAGGACATCCTTGTTCAAAGAAAACCTGAAGATGGGCAATGCTTCACTAAAACTCAGCAGGGTCCAGGTATCTGATGAGGACGGCTACAAATGTTTTATCCAGATGGAATCATATTATGATGATGCCCTCATTCAAGTCATTGTCAGAGGTGAGACCTGTTTTATGTCAGAATAACCAGCATAAGTTTGATGTGTTGACACCTACAGTAAACTGAAAGCATGTTCTGATGTCTTTAAATTTAATCAACATTTAGTTATTGGACAAGCACCCCGGATCATTTCGGAAGGCGTCAGATGGGATGGAGGGATCAGTCTTCTGTGTGAAGTTGAAGGCAGGAATCCTGAGCCTGTTCTTGAGTGGCTGGACAGCAAGGGAGGACACTTATCTGCAGAACCACCTGAGATCATCTCAAGTCCAAAGGGCATCACAGTGAATCGACGGCTAATTGCTTATGACAGAGATACAAATTATGTTTGCAGACTCACACAGAAAGATGAAAAAACAGTCTTTGGGCAAGAAGAAACTGTGTTTCATATTTCAGGCAAGACACTACATTCGCTGCTAGCTTAAACTCTGCTGTTTTACTAAAAATGTAAATATCCCAGCAGTTGTATTTGTCTCATTTTGTGTATGCTTTACAGATGGTACATTTACTCGGCCTTGGAAAACACCGTTCATTGTAGTTGTGTCTCTTTTTGTCATTATTCCAGTAATTGTGGGTCTTATAATTTACTGTAAAGGTAAGGAAAACAGATTCATAGGTAGGCTAAAGATTTGGTAACTCTTTTGATCGCAACTAGTAATGTGTAACAAATATTAATAACAGTATTTAACTAATTACTTACTAACTTAATTATTTAGTAATTAACAGTATAGAATTTTGAATGCACTACATATTACTTACCTGATAAGTACTGGGATTGTAATGCCTAAAATGTCAAAAACAACAACAAGCAAATAAATGAATATAGAATTTCTGGGGAAAAAGATTTAACTGATTGAAATAACTGCATATTCTGCTCTGTAACTGTACAGTTGTGTTCTTCTGCTGTTTTACTATTATACATGTTCATGTTTCAAGGAAAGAGGAGGAAGAAGAGGCTCTGGAGGCTTGTAAGAAACACTGAAGACAGAGAAGGTGTGTACTGCACATGTCTTACATAATGGATGTTCTAATGTTGGAGTCATTCAGACAAGGTGTTCTAATCAGGTATCATTATAAGTGCATTTGAATGTAAAAAGTATGTGTTGTAGGGTTGTGAGAACTTGATTTTGTGTGTGTCAAGGCCAGTGTGTGACTTTAGAGCTTTGTAGTGGAAAAATGGTGCCCCTCCCCACCCCCATACAAACACACACAATGAAAACTTTACGAATAGTCAATGTTGTGTGCTTTGTGATACAGACAAAGCAATCAAAATACATCTACATGGCTCTGTTTGATCAGAGTGATTAGCAGTGCCAAGTAAAGAAGATAGGGTTGATCATTGTTTTATTTTTAGTAGGAAATAGTATGATGTGTCAGAGTTCCCACGCGTTCTGGAAAACCTGGAAGACCTGACATTTTAGTGGTGGCTTTTCCAGTCATGGAAAACACCTGAAAATTTATTCAAACGTTAAAATGTCCGAGAAAAAAATATATTGTCCTGGAAAATTATAATTTAGCCCACCTCATTCAGGTAGTATACAGTATACACGTTGGTTCTGATTTTGTACTGTATCCTGAACCCCCATGGGGAAAATTGAGTACTGATGAGCTGTGACATTGTGTTGGCTGTTTTCTGTGACAGTATTACGCTATGAACAGCATTCATAATGTAACGTTATGAAGAGCAGAACATGAACATTCCTCTGAAGTCCAAACCCTAATAAACAGTGTGTGTGAAAAGGAAAATGATTCATAAAGTTTCACAAATATTGTTTTCTGTGATAGTATTGCTGTAGCTGTGGGCTCCAGCTGGGCCCTCTGGAAAGATTTAGCACCTTTGCATGTTTGACTCCTCAGAGGAGCACCAAATACAAACACCAATTCAGATGGTTGTATTTCCAGGTGATTTTCATCTAGAGAAGTACTCAGGGCATGGGCTCAAAAAAATGCTTCCTTCAGTGAAAGACTCTACAAGAGTTTGGTGAGTGAAGCCTCAGAAGGTACATCTTGAACTGTTTAGAAATTAATAATATCAATGTTGTTTTATAACAAGTTGACTAGTCACTATTTGAATAAAAATATATTACAGTACCTGCAGAAAGCACATTTGGATTTGTTACTTAGTTCAGACACCATAGTCTTTAGTCGTTTTGGCTTAGGGGAATTCATTGCATTTTATCCATCAGAAATTAAATGTGTTTTTTTGTACAAAATGTAAACAAACGTAAAAATAAGTTCAACAAAAATGTTATGTCTATCATATTTACTCTTAAGCATTATATATATTTTAAAAGTACAATTTCTCACGAAACCAATTGTATCAAGCACTTGATCCTTTCTGACATATATTTTTCTTAAGGCACCATTTTTACTTGTTAGTGACAAGGGGTAGCTGATTTTAGCAGTATTCTTAAAAAACACAAGAAGAAATCCATGTTGTGTTGATCACAACATGGTCACATGGTCAAAAAATGTAAAGTACATATATGATCATAAAGTTTCACAAATCTTGATTTGGGGTGAGAAATTATATAATACAGATACTCATATTGAAATTCATAATGATTAAGCTGCGTTTCTCACCAAGTCTCCCAAATATGAAAAACTTTCATAATTAACTCCTACTAAGGCCTATGTGTGCTATATGTGCATTACAGGGACACTAGCATCAATATGCAGATGACAACACACACCACATAGAATAACAAGTACACAAATACAGTTCTGTATGTACAAGGGTTTAATAATCACATCTTGGAATAGCCGTCAGCCATGTCTTCAAAGACATTTTAAAATTGGCTGAAACTTGTATATTGTCCAACCAGAACTGAGTTCCCTTTTTCAACTGCACTAATTGAAAAGGCTGATTGATTGGCCAAAAGCAATCTTCCTGAAATTTACATAATAATCACCTCTCACAGAGGACCTAGAGACCCTTAGTTTATCTCTACAAAATTATATGCATTGCTTGAATGGTGGTGATGCAAGATCATGAGTAAGTTTATACATCAAATACATATCAGCAAAAACAAAGGAAACCTACAGTGGTCAATAATTTATGTTTTGTTACATTGTTATGGTGATGTTATTTCCTTCTTTTTTTCCAAGAACTTTTATAGCCTGTTAGTAGAGGATGCCTAGAGGTTGTTAGATCGTCAAACCTGCCTGGGACCAACTTGTAGAGTACTTTAATTTCTGTGAAGGAAATTTTGACATTCTACTCTGGTCATTGATGGGTTAAGAGGACTCTATGTGTCAAAATATGTGTTAATAAATACCCATTATAAAATATGTGTTATCTGTTTTTATGCAGGATAAATCAGTGTCAGCTCTCTAACACAAGATGTAAAATGATTGCATCAGTGCTGCAAAAGTCAACTACTCTAACAGAACTGGACATGAGTAATAACACCCTGGAAGATAAGGGACTGCAGATGCTCTGTGATGGATTAAGAGATCCACAATGCAAGCTTAAGAAGCTGAGGTCAGTCATTGATCAATATGTCAGCTGTCCCCACTTTCAGGTGTTTCACACTCACATAACTAAAGAATAAAATAGTGTTAATAAGATTCACTTTCATAATATCCTGTCCTTTTGAATGCTGAATAAAGAGCAAAGAACCAATAATTGGAAATAATTACTCAGGGGTGGTGTAAAGTGTAAAACACTTCATGTCTTACAGAACACTTCATATACAGAACACTTCATATCATACAGCCAGTGGCATAGCTATCAGTAAGCAGACACTGCAGTTAGGGAGGTGTAAAGCAGAGAACACTTCTTACAACAGGTCTGGTCAAACTACTGATTAGTTTCTGATTGGACGACACGCATTGTACACGTCACTAGGAGTGGCAATATACCACCGCGATTTTCATAATGTCATATTTGTCAGTTCTCTCCAGAGAAAACATCTTCATGGAGTAGTGTGAATATGCAGCTTGGTGTGTACATTTTAGCCTCTCTCTAATCTTCCACGTCACTGATTAAACTGTTGCATTGCTTAGGAAAGGGACACTAAGGTAAGCTTGGAACTATTTTGGGGACCGGAGGTTGAATGAACAGAAATGAAAACTGAATGGTAGAAAACACAATTTGATGTCTTAAAGCGTCGTCAGTTGGTAATGGGACTGTTGTATAAAAGCAATATAACACTTTTGGTTGTGAGGTTGGTTAGTGGATATTGCCACAGCTGTGGTTACTTATGGCACTTTGTGGTGCGAATTTAAGAAAATGCAAGACATTTCTCACCAAAAAACTCACACAAAAGTGCAAGTTGAATAAAATACTAAACTAGAAAAGCACTCGGAGAGTGCATCTGTTCCTTGTCTTAATACCGACGTCCAAAAAATTCATCCAAATCCGTGCAGTACTATTTGAGTTATTTTGTACACAGATAAACAAACAAACAAACAGACAGACAAATACCAGCGAAAAAAATAACCTCCTTGGCAGATGTAATAATAAAAGTGAGAAAAACTGAAATCCTACATACAGTAAAAATTAAGGCAATTTTATACTGTTAATGTTTGTTCCATTTTTAGTTGTGTTTCACATGTTAATGGTTAAGTATGAAAGTGTTGGTCTATGAATGCAATGAATGATCAAGTCTTTTTCACAAGTTTGCCCTTCATAGGCACACTCTAATATTATGTATGTTTTACAAATGTGGTTCAGATAATGAGCACAAAATCATTTAAAGTTCTGAGGGATGGTGACCCAGGAAATGTAGCTTTGTTGTATTACACAATGGTGCTAATTCATTCTATGATCTTTATTGTCATATTTACCTAACAGACTCGCTGACTGTAAACTTAGTGCTGAATCTTGTGAGATTGTAGCCAGTGTTCTACAGTCACCAGACTCCCTGATAGAGCTGGACCTGAGTGATAATGACAATATTTGTAGTTGGAGTATAGGACAGGTGGAGTCCAGCTTCTCTCTAAGGGACTGTCTAATCCCCACTGCAAAAACAGTATTAAATATTCAGGATTACAGTTTCAGTTACATCTGAATGTCTTCTGCAGAAACATTTACTGTATGTTTAATAATAATAGATTTGATTTGCTGTTTTTTCTTGTGCACAAAATCCTCCATTTACAGCTGAAAGTCTGATACTATTCTGATATGTCTCATTGGTTCTTCTATCATATCATATTTACAATTTATTATTGGTTCTCCTATCATATTAATTGATCTCCTTTGTTATTATTGTGGTTATAATTATCAGCCCATTGCCAGAAATGAAAATTAGCTGTGGTGAGGAGACGCACATGTGCACAATCAATCCCACATGAATAGACAACTGCATATTCAGTGATTTTCAGCAAATGTTGAACATCAAATATTTGATTTAGCAGGCATAGCTATTCAAAGGTAAGCATGATCTCACAGTAAAGTGATGATGAGGTGTTGAAGTCTAACAATACTATGGCTGTGTTGAGGGAGTTTAAAAGGGTATTGACAGCAGTGTTAAGTAATGCTGTAAGGTTAACCCTGCCAGGTTTGAAAAACTGAAAAGGGTTGAAAATTCATTCAAAACAGAAAAATGCATTCTAAAAGTAACCAAATGTAATTAGTTACATTACTTTGTTAAAATAATTGAAATAGTTACGCTTTACATTTTTAGATAGGGTAACTTGTAATTGTACCTCATTACATTTCCAAAGTAACATTCCCAACACTGCGTATGTCTTTAAGCTCCATCAATCTCCCCGTAGGCCTACAGTGATTTGACTTTGATGTAAGCAGCTAAGGTTCATTGAACAGAGGTGTGACATCCTGTTTTTGGTTGGTTGAAAAACCAGATGTGAAGCTGCACTCTGGATCATCTGTAATGATCTCACAGCACAGGCTGGAAGACCTTTTAGGAGGGCATTGCAATAGTCATGGTGAGAGATTACCAAAGTCTGTACCAGGAGCTGGGTTGCATGTTAGGTTTGGTACGGCCTGATCTTTCTTATGTTGAATAGAGAAAAGCAGCAGAACCGAGCTACAAAGGCAGTGTGATCAGCAAAGGGTAGCTGGTCATCAATCATGACGCCCAGGTTTCTTCTGTGTAGAGCATGTCTAAAATGCTTGTGAAGTGCTGTGGGGTATTTCATATGTGGTTTTAAAGTTACGAGGGAATGAAAAGCTCTGGTTTTTATGTGATGTTGACTTTGCCTATGTAGTGTGTGTTGTATCTTGATGAATATTTTTCATTTATCTTGAATAAATGAATTCCATTGTCTCCATGCCTAGGTTGTTAAAGTAAAGCCAAACTGGTTTGTGCTGGCCCAAGTGGTGACCATGACACTGGAAAGGTCCATCTCGTCTCCCATACCAACTGCAAGCCAGTTGTGCCACAGCGTCCCTGTTGTTTGACAGTGTTGTGATGTGTTACTGTCCTCTCTATTGCCTTTAACAGGCTAAATGGCTGTAAACTCCATGCTAAATCCTGCAAGTTTCTTGCCAGTGTTCTACTGTCACCAAACTCCCTGATAGAACTGGACCTGAGTGACAATAACCTGGGAAATTCTGGAGATCAGCTTCTCTCTAAGGGACTGACTAGTCCCCACTGCAAACTGCAGACATTAAGGTTGGTATTGAAGATATCATGCCATCACTGTCCACATCACTATACTGTGGTGTCCGACTTGTGTAATCTGGCAGAATTAAAACTACTAGTGAAAACAGTGAAAAAGTAATTTTACCTTCCAGCCTATTTGTGAGAATTATGGCCTTGCAAAGTCAGTTCAGTACTTACTACTGTAGACACATCTGAACTAGTGCCTAGTCAAGTCTAGCGTCCTGTTTGTTAGCTTTCCATATGAAATAACCTTCACTTTTAATCCTACTTCATCTGTTAGCGCTGTAGCTTATATTATTAGGCATCTTAGAACAGCTCTGAGAGAGTTTATACTGGGTGAAGCTAACATGTTGGTTATTTTGTCATGACTCTCTCCCTCATCTCTCTTCCTCATCTGTCTCTCTCTTTCTCTCTTTCCCTCATCTCTCTCTCTCTCTCTCTCTCTCTCTCTCTCTCGGAACTATTTTGGGGAGCGGAGGTCGAATGAACAGAAATGAAAACTAAATGGTAGAAAACACAATTTGTCATATTTGCCTGACAGACTAGCTGACTGTAAAGTTAGTGCTGAGTCTTGTGAGATTGTAGCCAGTGTTCTACAGTCACCAGACTCCCTGATAGAGCTGGACCTGAGTGATAATGACAATATCTGTAGTTGGAGTATAGGACAGGTGGAGTCCAGATTCTCTCTAAGGGACTGTCTAATCCCCACTGCAAAAACAGTATTAAATATTCAGGATTACAGTTTCAGTTACATCTGAATGTCTTCTGCAGAAACATTTACTGTATGTTTAATAATAATAGATTTGATTTGCTGTCTTTTCTTGTGCACAAAATCCTCCATTTACAGCTGAAAGTCTGATACTATTCTGATATGTCTAATTGGTTCTCCTGGGATGTCATATTTACAATTTATTATTGGTTCTCCTATCATATTAATTGATCTCCTTTGTTATTATTTTGGTTATAATTATTAGCCCATTGCCAGAAATGGAAATTAGCTGTGGTGAGGAGACGCACATGTGCACAATCAATCCCACATGAATAGACAACTGCATATTCAGTAATTTCCAGCAAATGTTGAACGTCAAATATTTGATTTAGCAGGCATAGCTATTCAAAGGTAAGCATGATCTCACAGTAAAGTGATGATGAGGGGTTGAAGTCTAACAATACTATGGCTGTGTTGAGGGAGTTTAAAAGGGTATTGACAGCAGTGTTAAGTAATGCTGTAAGGTTAACCCTGCCAGGTTTGAAAAACTGAAAAGGGTTGAAAATTAATTCAAAACATAGAAAAATGTATTCTAAAAGTAATCAAATGTAATTAGTTACATTACTTTGTTAAAATAATTGAAATAGTTACACTTTACATTTTTAGTTAGGGTAACTTGTAATTGTACCTCATTACATTTCCAAAGTAACATTCCCAACACTGTGTATGTCTTTATGGTCCATCAATCTCCCTGTAGGCCTACAGTGATTTGACTTTGATGCAAGCAGCTAAGGTTCATTGAACAGAGGTCTGACATCCTCTTTTTGGCTGGTTGGAAACCAGACATGCAGCTGCACTCTGGATCATCTGTAATGATCTCACAGCACAGGCTGGAAGACCTGTTAGGAAGGCATTGCAATAGTCAAGGCAAGAGATAACCAAGGTCTGTGCCAGGAGCTGGGTTGCATGTTGGGTTTGGTACGGCCTGATCTTTCTTATGTTGAATAGAGAAAAGCAGCACAACCGAGCTACAGAGGCAGTGTGATCAGTAAAGGGTAGCTGGTCATCAATCATGACGCCCAGGTTTCTTCTGTGTAGAGCATGTCTAAAATGCTTGCGAAGTGCTGTGGGGTATTTCATATGTGGTTTTAAAGTTACGAGGGAATGAAAAGCTCTGGTTTTTATGTGATGTTGACTTTGCCTATATAGTGTGTGTTGTGTCTTGATAAATATTTTTCATTTATCTTGAATAAATGAATTATATTGTCTCCATGCCTAGGCTGTTAAAGTAAAGCCAAACTAGTTTGTGCTGGCCCAAGTGGTGACCATGACACTGGAAAGGTCCATCTCGTCTCCCATACCAACTGCACGCCAGTTGTGCCACAGCGTCCCTGTTGCTTGACAGTGTTGTGATGTGTTACTGTCCTCTCTATTGCCTTTAACAGGCTAAATGGCTGTAAACTCCATGCTAAATCCTGCAAGTTTCTTGCCAGCGTTCTACAGTCACCAAACTCCCTGATAGAACTGGACCTGAGTCACAATAACCTGGGAAATTCTGGAGATCAGCTTCTCTCTAAGGGACTGACTAGTCCCCACTGCAAACTGCAGACATTAAGGTTGGTATTGAAGATATCATGCCATCACTGTCCACATCACTATACTGTGGTGTCCGACTTCTTTTAATCTGGCAGAATTAAAACTACTAGTGAAAACAGTGAAAAGTAATTTTACCTTCTAGCCTATTTGTGAGAATTATGGCCTTGCAAAGTCAGTTCAGTACTTACTACTGTAGACACATCTGAACTAGTGTCTTGTCAAGTCTAGCGTCCTGTTTGTTAAACCCCTCCTGTGTGAAAGAGTTGGATGTGAACAACAATCATGCTGGAGAATCAGCACAGAAGCTGTTATCTGATACACTGGAGGATCGTCATCATGAAGTCAAAGCACTTCAGTGTGTATTCTTTAAATCAGAGGTTCTCAAACCTTTACTGTCATTCCCCACTTTGATAGAGAGAAAATTTTCATACTCCACCTGACTCCCAGCGTGTGAAAAATGTAGCCAAACAGGTCCAAAATAGGGCTGACATATTGGTAAGGTAAGGCAAGGCAAAGCAAGATCTATTTATGTAGCACATTTCATACACAAGGCAGCTCAATGTGCTGCACAAAGAAAGAAATGTTCAAACTGAAGAGACTGAGGCCATGATAGGGTAAAGTAACATTACTAAAATATTGAGAAATATAAGATGGGGGAAAAAGGCAGACAAAGTTAAGAGGAGAAAATAAATAGATAAAAGAAATAGCCTAAAAAATGGCTAATTCAATAAATAATCAAAATAGAGAATAAAGAAAATAAAAAGTAAAGCAAAAATAGGGAAATAGGTAAGTATAGATATAAAAAAAGAACATGACAAATCGATAAACAATGAAAATAGATAAAAATCAATAAATAATTAAAATAGAGATGCAGATAGTAAAAAGTATGTCAAACAAGTACAAATAAATAAGTAAACACGGTAAAAGTTTTATAAAACCAATTATAAAACTATAGGCATCAGTAAAAAGCTCAGTCTTAAGTGTGGATGCCGTGGGAGCATTTGTTTTATTTTATCAGGGAGTTGGTTCCAGAGCTGGACTGCATAGAAGCTAAAAGCTGCTTCACCACATTTTGTTTTAACTGCAGGTTGAACTAAAAGATTCCTTTCTTGTGATCTGAGACACCTGGGTGTAGTGTATTGCTGAAACATGTCAGGTATTTATTTTGGGCCAGTCCTTGTATCCTTGTATCATTTGTTTGAGTTTCTTAGTGGTCTTTTTTGTCATATAAAGAGACAGGTACAGTAGAGATAAAAGCATGGATAACTTTCCCCAAGTCACTTTCTGACATAAGACTTCCTAGTTTGTTAACATTTTTTAAATGATAAAAAGCAGATTTAGAGATTCTTGTGACTGCTAAAATTCAACCAATGGTGACATTAAGTTTTTTTTTTTAACAGTGTGCTTTGTTCTAAGCCCCTTTGTGTAAAGAAGAGCACTAATTTGAGCCTTTGCTCCCTCTTCACAAGTGCAATGACTTCAGTTTTATTTGCGTTTAGCTAAAGAAAGTTTGTGACATAGAGTTGTTAATTTGATCAAAGCAATGATAAAGGGGGGCATGGTCATTAGGTGATTGGGTGGTAATAATTTGCCCAAGGGAGAGCAAATATCAGTGGTCCCAGAATCGATCCCTGAGGCCATATATTGGTATATGTAAGTATGTCTTGATTTATGACTAATTTCTCTTTCATAATGTAATGTAAGTATTTTACCCTATGGGCCTTACTGAAATACTGAACTGAAATCACATGATGCCTATATGAGAACAACAAATCTGAGAATAACTTTGATATGGAAAAAATATAAATTATTTCGTGGTGGGAGGTAGGAGACAATGCAAACATTTTATGCAATTTCAAGACCGGATTACTCGGGCACCGTTAATGATAGAGAGGAATGCTACACAGCATGGATATGGATAGATTCTGCTGTTTATTTTGAGAAGTGGTAGGCTGTGCCATGTTTTAGTTAGGCGATGATATGATATTTATCCGGGATGAATAAGTATTAGATAGACTGAGCCATGTTAACATTAGAATTTTTATATAAATTAATTTTTATTTTCTTGCGAAGTTTTCATCACAGCAACTAGCGACTAACACCGTTGGAAAGCTCAGGGTTCGGTTCCCCGATAACGTTCATTCTTAGCGCGCTAAGAAGACTCTAAGGATATATCCTACCGAAGTTGTTGATTTTTCTGTGTGTCTTCCCCAAACTGTCTCTTCAAAGTCTTCTTTACTGAGTTCTTAACTATTTCTTAAGAGGCTGAATCCACATTTCTGGCATCGATTTGTGTCATTTGCGGCTTTTTGAGCATGCGCGAAATTAAAGTGCAGGTAACAACAATATATAATATAATATACAACAATATAGAAATGTGCAAGTGAAAATATAATTAGTACATCAATATGACGAATAGGTGACATGTTTGCCTTTTAGAGGGATTGAAAAACAAAGCAAATTAACATATTTTGGCAATTTTTACTTTTTATAAAATAAAGCACAAAATGCAACCATAGCAGATTCTCCATGGCAGTAAGTTTAGACACCAACATGACAAAAAGCTGTAAAGCTGTAAAACTGTGTTAAGATAAAGCTTTGTTTAAGCTAAAACTGTGTTAAGGTAAAGCTAAAGTGCTCCAGACCACTCTTATGAAATGTGACTTACAGAAGATATGCTATGCTATAAGCTATGAACATGTTGCAAATCATGTCATAACCTTAAGGTAGAGTTTAAGGTATAATTTAAGAACTTCTTAAGGGTAAGGAGGCTTCGGGAAACCAGCCCCTGGTCATTCAGTTTCATGTGATATGTGCATGGTATCCGTGTGATAAAAACTCTGTGAGTAAGCTGACAGAGGAGAATGGGTGTGAATTCGGGGGCACGGCGTGGCTCCACCTGTCTTGTCATGCCCCACAGTTTGAAAAACACTGGTTTAAATCAAAACTTGCATTGCTGGTTTGACAAAGAATGCTATAGCTGAACTGTTAAATGTATTTAGCTGATGATGGAACAGAAAACAACACAAAATGTTCATTTAAACTTAGGAAGGATGGGGACAGAGGAATTAATGTGTCTTTGTTATTTTAGGCCGTGTTGATTATCAGTGGTGTGATCTGTTACTGCTCTGTCTGTTATACTTCCTTATACAGATTAGCTGGCTGTAAAGTCATTGCTGAATCCTGTGAGATTATAGCCAGTGTCCTACAGTCACCAAACTCTCTAATAGAACTGGACCTGAGTCACAATGACCTGGAAGATTCTGGAGTTCAGCTTCTCTCTAAGGGAATGACTAGTCCTCACTGCAAACTGCAGACATTAAGGTTGGTATTGAAGATATCATGCCATCACTGTCCACATCACTATACTGTGGTGTCCGACTTGTGTAATCTGGCAGAATTAAAACTACTAGTGAAAACAGTGAAAAATTAATTTTACCTTCCAGCCTATTTGTGAGAATTATGGCCTTGCAAAGTCAGTTCAGTACTTACTACTGCAGACACATCTGAACTAGTGCCTAGTCAAGTCTAGCGTCCTGTTTGTTAGCTTTCCATATGAAATAACCTTCACTTTTAATCCTACTTCATCTGTTAGCGCTGTAGCTTATATTATTAGGCATCTTAGAACAGCTCTGAGAGAGTTTATACTGGGTGAAGCGAACATGTTGGTTATTTTGTCATGACTCTCTCCCTCATCTCTCTCTGTCTCCCTCATCTCTCTCCCTCATCTGTCTCTTTCTCTCTCTCTCTCTCTCTCTCTCTCTCTCTCTCTCACAGGCTCTGTAACTGTGGTATCTCAGATGAGGGTTATGTTATTCTGGCTCTGTCTCTGATGTTAAACCCCTCCTGTGTGAAAGAGTTGGATGTGAACAACAATCATCCTGGAGAATCAGCACAGAAGCTGTTATCTGATACACTGGAGGATCGTCATCATGAAGTCAAAGCACTCCAGTGTGTATTCTTTAAATCAGAGGTTCTCAAACCTTTACTGTTATTCCCCACTTTGAAAGAGAGAAAATTTTCATACCCCACCTGACCCCCAGCATGTGAAAAATGTAGCCAAACAGGTCCAAAATAGAGCTGACATATTGGTAAGGTAAGGCAAGGCAAAGCAAGATCTATTTATGTAGCACATTTCATACACAAGGCAGCTCAATGTGCTGCACAAAGAAAGAAATGTTCAAACTGAAGAGACTGAGGCCATGATAGGGTAAAGTAACATTACTAAAATATTGAGAAATATAAGATGGGGGAAAAAGGCAGACAAAGTTAAGAGGAGAAAATAAATAGATAAAAGAAATAGCCTAAAAAATGGCTAAATCAATAAATAATCAAAATAGAGAATAAAGAAAATAAAAAGTAAAGCAAAAATAGGGAAATAGGTAAGTATAGATATAAAAAAGAACATGACCAAATCGATAAACAATGAAAATAGATAAAAGTCAATAAATAATTAAAATAGAGATGCAGATAGTAAAAAGTATGTCAAACAAGTATAAATAAATAAGTAAAAACGGTAAAAGTTTTATAAAACCAATTATAAAACTATAGGCATCAGTAAAAAGCTCAGTCTTAAGTGTGGATGCCGTGGGAGCATTTGTTTTCTTTCATCAGGGAGTTGGTTCCAGAGCTGGACTGCATAGAAGCTAAAAGCTGCTTCACCACATTTTGTTTTAACTGCAGGTTGAACTAAAAGATTCCTTTCTTGTGATCTGAGACACCTGGGTGTAGTGTATTGCTGAAACATGTCAGGTATTTATTTTGGGCCAGTCCTTGTATCCTTGTATCATTTGTTTGAGTTTCTTAGTGGTCTTTTTTGTCATATAAAGAGACAGGTACAGTAGAGGTAAAAGCATGGATAACTTTCTCCAAGTCACTTTCTGACATAAGACTTCCTAGTTTGTTAACATTTTTTAAATGATAAAAAGCAGATTTAGAGATTCTTGTGACTGCTAAAATTCAACCAATGGTGACATTAAGTTTTTTTTTTAACAGTGTGCTTTGTTCTAAGCCCCTTTGTGTAAAGAAGAGCACTAATTTGAGCCTTTGCTCCCTCTTCACAAGTGCAATGACTTCAGTTTTATTTGCGTTTAGCTAAAGAAAGTTTGTGACATAGAGTTGTTAATTTGATCAAAGCAATGATAAAGAGGGGCATGGTCATTAGGTGATTGGGTGGTAATAATTTGCCCAAGGGAGAGCAAATATCAGTGGTCCCAGAATCGATCCCTGAGGCCATATATTGGTGTATGTAAGTATGTCTTGATTTATGACTAATTTCTCTTTCATAATGTAATGTAAGTATTTTACCCTATGGGCCTTACTGAAATACTGAACTGAAATCACATGATGCCTATATGAGAACAACAAATCTGAGAATAACTTTGATATGGAAAAAATATAAATAATTTAGTGGTGGGAGTTTGGAGACAATGCAAACATTTTATGCAATTTCAAGACCGGATTACTCGGGCACCGTTAATGATAGAGAGGAATGCTACACAGCATGGACATGGATAGATTCTGCTGTTTATTTTGAGATGTGGTAGGCTGTGCCATGTTTTAGTTAAGCGATGATATGATATTTATCCGGGATGGATAAGTATTAGATAGACAGAGCCATGTTAACATTAGAATTTTTATATAAATTAATTTTTATTTTCTTGCGAAGTTTTCATCACAGCAACTAGCGACTGACACCTTTGGAAAGCTCAGGGTCCGGTTCCCCGATAACGTTCATTCTTAGCGCGCTAAGAAGACTCTAAGGATATATCCTACCGAAGTTGTTGATTTTTCTGTGTGTCTTCTCCGAACTGTCTCTTCAAAGTCTTCTTTACTAAGTTCTTAACTATTTCTTAAGAGGCTGAATCCACATTTCTGGCATCGATTTGTGTCATTTGCGGCTTTTTGAGCATGCGTGAAATTAAAGTGCAGGTAACAACAATATATAATAAAATATACAACAATATAGAAATGCGCAAGTGAAAATATAATTAGTACATCAATATGACGAATAGGTGACATGTTTGCCTTTTAGAGGGATTGAAAAACAAAGCAAATTAATATATTTTGGCAATTTTTACTTTTTATAAAATAAAGCACAAAATGCAACCATATCAGATCTTCCATGGCAGTAAGTTTAGACACCAACATGACATTTTTAAAAGCTGTAAAACTGTTAAGATAAAGCTTTGTTTAAGCTAAAACTGTGTTTAGGTAAAGCTAAAGTGCTCCAGACCACTCTTATGAAATGTGACTTACAGAAGATATGCTATGCTAGAAGCTATGAACATGTTGCAAATCATGTCATACCCTTAAGGTAGAGTTTAAGGTATAATTTAAGAACTTCTTAAGGGTAAGGAGGCTTCGGGAAACCAGCCCCTGGTCATTCAGTTTCATGTGATATGTGCATGGTATCCGTGTGATAAAAACTCTGTGAGTAAGCTGACAGAGGAAAATGGGTGTGAATTCGGGGGCACAGTGTGGCCCCACCTCTCATGTGTCCATACCCCACAGTTTGAGATACACAAAACTTGCATTCCTGGTTTGACAAAGAATGCTATGGCTGAACCAGTAACCAGTTCCTCCGGCTAGTTTGCTGATGGTTCAGCCTCCATGTTTATGTGACTGAGGGGACTTGTGTGAGCAGACACTACATACAAGAGCACCTAGATAGAGAACATTTTAAAATTTGACTTCATGAATCTCACATGTATGCACATATATGGTGGTTTCAGTGAGATACTCCAAGTACAGTAACACCTCGCCTAGGAGCATTTCTGCTTACCTGTGGAATACACACACATACACACACGCACACTCTCTCTCTCTCACACACACACACACTCACACACATCTGATGAACTGACACACTGGCACCAGCAGAGAATTCACCATCTCCACCATCTTTTCTCAGTTCCCTTTTTAGAGCTCAAATTATTAAAGGAACTGACAGAGGAGAGTGAAATAACCTTTGTTACTTTAAGATGATGTTTAAACATTCATATGATCTGTTCCTTTTCTCTGTGGTTTTCATTACAGGTTAGTTGGCTGTAAACTTAAGGCTGAATCCTATGAAATTTTAGCCAGTGTTCTACAGTGTCCAAACTCCCTGATAGAGCTGGACCTGAGTACCAATGACCTGGGAGATTCTGGACTTCAGCTTCTCTCTAAGGGACTGTCTAGTCCCCACTGCAAACTGCAGATGTTAAGGTTGGTGACATTGTTTTATGGTCTTGACATTTCCTGGTAGCATGACATGAAGTGGGTCTGTAGCCTCCATCTCTCCACAGCTTAAGAAAAACTTTACCCAGCTGGGAAAACAAAACACAGGTTATTTCTGCATGTGTTGGTTGCCATGTCTACTGTGTTCCATGAAGTCTATTTCTCTCACTCTTTCATACTCGCTCTCACCCTTTCACTCTTTCTCTCTCTCTCTCTCTCTCTCTCTCTCATACTGTCACTCTCTATCTCTTTCTCTCTCTCTCTCTCTCTCTCTCTCTCTCTCTCTCTCTCTCTCTCTCAGACTGTCTGGTTGTCTCATCTCAGAAGAAGGCTGTGGATTCTTGGCCTCAGCTCTGACTTCAAACCCTTCCCATCTGAAAGAGCTGGATCTGAGCTACAACCATCCTGGAGAATCTGGACTGAAGCTGTTATCTGCTAGACTAGAGGATCCTCACTGTAAACTGGAGACACTTAAGTATGTTCAGAGAATCTCCACAATCTGGATAGTGTGACACAGAATAGTTTGGCCATTTACAGTTTTTTCTTTTTCTGTCATATGGGTCAGTTGTAGAACACAACATATAGAGGCTGAAATAAGACAGCAGAGTTATGAAAATAAGTTACCACAGTTACCAGGAGAGAGAATCTGATGTGTCAGGCAAAAAACACACACCTCTTTTTTACCACTACACCCCTGCACACAGGTGCACACAGGTAACCAGTTCCTCCAGCCAGACAACCCTTTTGCTGATGGTTCAGCCTCCATGTTTATGTGACTGAGGGGACTTGTGCGAGCAGACACTACATACAAGGGCACAGAGAATGGACACAGTCACACTCACAGAATAATTACACTCATGCAACAACACTGATCAGTGATAATAGCACATTTTTTTTGTTTCTAAACTACATCATTCAGAGGGAGACAGACAGATAAAAGATTTACAGTTGGTAAAATGACCAAGATCAGGAATCAAAATAACTAAGTAGAGATTATCAGTATTGGTTTTGGAGAGAACGTGTTTCTGCTGAAGCAGACACAGATAATCTACACAGTCACAGTCACAGAATAATTACACAAGTGCAACAACACAAGGATTTGATCTCACTTTCTCTTTTGATATGGCTGAACTAAAAGGGATGTAGAGACAAATAACAAAGGGATTGTTTTCCTCCTGTCATGTAGACACCATACAGAGAGAGACAGACAGCTGAGCTACAATAAAATGACAAAACAACAGTTAGCAAAATAGTCCTGAGAGATTATCAGCACTGTTTTTAGTAGAGTGAGTGTTTCTGTTGGAGAGAGGTTAGCTTGTCTGGGTAAACACAGACACACTGCCAGTAATTTATAAGTTTGAGTAATAAGTAGATGACAACAACATGACTTTGTTTTTTATATCATAACTACTACAGTGTTCACATGAAATGTAACAAAGAATTCAATAGTCTGCTACTGTGTACTACTGCTGTTATAATGATTTAGAGTGTGAGTTTATTTATTGCTAATAAATGTGATACACTGATTCAACATGTACACTATATGAATTATTGATAAGTACATTTACTCTCTCTCTCTCTCTCTCTCTCTCTCTCTCTCTCTCTCTCTCTCTCTCTCTCTCTCTGTGTGTGTGTGTGTGTGTGTGTGTGTGTCACAGGACTGACTACTGTGGAGAAGTCAGATTGAGAGCAGGAGTGCAGAAATGTAAGTCTATCTGTTTGTTGTCTGAAGAGATGCCTTCAGTATGTGTGTCACTGCTGCATATGACTAGATATTATTTACGCAGTAAACATCACTGCACACTAGAGAAAGGAGGGAAAGATCTTAAAGCTACAGTGTGTAGCATCTCATCTCAGAGATTTCTCATTGGCAACTAGATGTATAATAACACCATATTTACAGTGTGTGTGTGTGTGTGTGTGTGTGTGATGTGTCTATGAATGTGCTTGTCGGTATGTGTAGTGTCTGTGTGCATGTGTGTAAGTGTCTGTGTATGTGTATATAGTGCTGTCAATCTCAACGTGTTGACACACATGATTAATGTAAAGATTTTAACAAGTGATTTAATAATCATATAATCATATAAGTGTGTTTTTGCAGTGTATGTGTGTATCAAAAATTGCTGTGTCACAGATTGCTGTGTCTATTTTTGCAATTGTGCAGGGCGGTCTGTGGTGTGTGTGTGTATGTTTGTGTGTGTGTCTGTGTGTTGGTTATAACATGATGTACTAGAGTGTTTGTGTGTGTGTGTGAGAGAGAGAGAGAGATAGAGAGAGAGACATGATGTGCTGGAGTGTGTGTGTGTGTGTGAGAGAGAGAGAGATAGAGAGAGAGACATGATGTGCTGGAGTGTGTGTGTGTGTGTGTGTGTGTGTGTCTGTGAGAGTGAGAGAGAGAGATGGAGAGAGAGAGAGACATGATGTGCTGTAGTGTGTGTGTGTGTCTGTGAGAGTGAGAGAGAGAGATGGAGAGAGAGAGAGACATGATGTGCTGTAGTGTGTGTGTGAGTGTGTGAGAGAGAGAGAGAGAGAGAGACATGATGTGCTGGAGTGTGTGTGTGTGTGTGTCTGTGAGAGTGAGAGAGAGAGATGGAGAGAGAGAGAGACATGATGTGCTGGAGTGTGTGTGTGTGTGTGAGAGAGAGAGAGACATGATGTGCTGGAGTGTGTGTGTGTGTGTGTGTGAAAGAGAGAGAGAGAGAGAGAGAGACATGATGTGCTGGAGTGTGTGTGTGTGTGTGTGTGTGTGTGAAAGAGAGAGAGAGAGAGAGAGAGAGACATGATGTGGTGTGTATCTCTGTCAGGTTGGCGGGACTAAAGTGATCCTCTTATCCGTGAGCAGGAACATGTAAGGTTTCGTTCTTCAAAGGAATCTCTTACAGAGTGCATAATATTGGGCAAGTTGAAGTTGGTGACGTCACTCTAATAACAACAGGGTGTCCGTGCAGCGACTTGCTATTAGAGTAGAAAATGTGCACCAGCATGGGTGATGCTGGTGCGTGTGTGTGTGCGCGCTGCTGGTGTGTGTGTGTGTATGTGTGCACTGCTGGTGTATGTGTGTGTGTGTGTGCACTGTTGGTGTGTGTGTGGCCGATGCTCGCGTATGTATGTGTTTGTGTGTGTGTGCACTGCATGTGTATGTGTGTGTTTCTGCAGTGTTGGCGTGTGTGTGTGTGTGTGTGTGCACTGCTTGTGTGTGTGTGTGTGCACTGCTGGAGTCTGTGTGTTTGGGCACTGTTTGCGTGTGTGTGTGTGTGCACTGCTGCCGTGTGTGTGTGTTTGTGCACTGTTGGCACGTGTGTGTGTGTGTGTGTGTGTGTGTTTGTGCACTGTTGGCGTGTTTGTGTGTGTGTGTGTGTGCACTGCTGGTGTGTGCGTGTATGTGTGTGTGTGTGTGTGTGTGTGTATGTGTGTGTGCGTGCGTGCGCACTGCTGGCATGTGTGTGTGTGTGTGTGTGTTTGTGCACTGTTGGCGTGTGTGTGTTTGTCCACTGCTGGCGTGTGTGTGTGTGTGTGTGTGTGTGCACTGCTGCCGTGTGTGTGTGTGTTTGTCCACTGTTGGTGTGTGTGTGTGTGCACTGCTGGCATGTGTGTGTTTGTGCACTGTTGACGTGGGTGTGATTGTCCACTGCTGGCGTGTGTGTGTGTGTGTGTCTGTGTGTGTGTGTGTACACTGCTGCCATGTGTGTGTGTGTTTGTCCACTGTTGGTGTGTGTGTGTGTGTGTGTGCACTGCTGGCATTTGTGGGTGTGGGTGTGCACTGCTGGTGTGTGTGTTTGTCCACTGTTGGTGTGTATGTGTGTGTGTGTGTGCACTGCTGGAGTGCGTATGTGTTTGTGCACTGCTGGCGTGTGTGTGTTTGTGCACTGTTGGTGTGTGTGTTTGTGTGTGTGTTTGTGCACTGTTGGTGTGTGTGTGTGTGTGTGTGTTTGTGCACTGTTGGCGTGTGTGTGTTTGTGCACTGTTGGTGTGTGTGTGTGTGTGTGTGTGTGTGTGTTTGTCCACTGTTGGTGTGTGTGTGTGTGTGTGTTTGTCCACTGTTGGCGTGGGTGTGTTTGTCCACTGTTGGTGTGTGTGTGTGTGTGTGTGTGTGTGTTTGTGCACTGTTGGTGTGTGTGTGTGTGTGTGTTTGTGCACTGTTGGTGTGTGTGTGTGTGTGTGTGTGTGTGTTTGTCCACTGTTGGCGTGGGTGTGTTTGTCCACTGTTGGTGTGTGTGTGTGTGTGTGTGTGTGTTTGTCCACTGTTGGCGTGGGTGTGTTTGTCCACTGTTGGTGTGTGTGTGTGTGTGTGTGTGTGTGTGTTTGTGCACTGTTGGCGTGGGTGTGTTTGTCCACTGTTGGTGTGTGTGTGTGTTTGTGCACTGCTGGCGTGTGTGTGTTTGTGTGTTTGTACACTGTTGGTGTGTGTGTGTGTGTGTGTGTGTGTGTGTGTGTTTGTCCACTGTTGGACGTGGGTGTGTTTGTGCACTGTTGGTGTGTGTGTGTGTGTGTGTGTTTTTGTCCACTGTTGGTGTGTGTGTGTGTGTGTGTGTGTGTGTGTTTGTCCACTGTTGGCGTGGGTGTGTTTGTGCACTGTTGGTGTGTGTGTGTGTGCGTGTGTTTGTCCACTGTTGGCGTGGGTGTGTGTGTATGTGTTTGTCCACTGTTGGTGTGTGTGTGTGTTTGTCCACTGTTGGCGTGGGTGTGTTTGTGCACTGTTGGTGTGTGTGTGTGTGTGTGTTTGTCCACTGTTGGTGTGTGTGTGTGTGTGTGTTTGTCCACTGTTGGCGTAGGTGTGTTTGTGCACTGTTGGTGTGTGTGTGTGTGTGTTTGTCCACTCTTGGCGTGTGTGTGTGTTTGTGCACTGTTGGTGTGTGTGTGTGTGTGTGTGTGTGTTTGTGTACTGTTGGTGTGGGTGTGTTTGTGCACTGTTGGTGTGTGTGTGTTTGTGTACTGTTGGCGTGGGTGTGTTTGTCCACTGTTGGTGTGTGTGTGTGTGTATGTGTGTGTGTGTTTGTGCACTGTTGGTGTGTGTGTGTGTGTGTGTGTTTGTCCACTGTTGGCGTGTGTGTGTTTGTCCACTGTTGGTGTGTGTGTGTGTGTTTGTGTGTGTGTGTTTGTGCACTGTTGATGTGTGTGTGTGTGTTTGTCCACTGTTGGCGTGGGTGTGTTTGTGCGCTGTTGGTGTGTGTGTGTGTGTGTGTTTGTCCACTGTTGGTGTGTGTGTGTGTGTGTGTTTCTGCACTGCTGGTGTGTGTGTGTTTGTGCACTGTTGGTGTGTGTGTGTGTGTGTTTGTGCACTGTTGGTGTGTGTGTGTGTGTGTGTTTTTGTCCACTGTTGGCGTGTGTGTGTTTGTCCACTGTTGGTGTGTGTGTGTGTGTGTGTTTGTGCACTGTTGGCGTGTGTGTGTTTGTGCACTGTTGGTGTGTGTGTGTGTGTGTGTGTGTTTGTGCACTGTTGGTGTGTATGTGTGTGTGTGTGTGTTTGTCCACTGTTGGCGTGTGTATGTTTGTGCACTGTTGGTGTGTGTGTGTGTGTTTGTGCACTGTTGGTGTGTATGTGTGTGTGTGTGTGTTTGTCCACTGTTGGCGTGTGTGTGTTTGTGCACTGTTGGTGTGTGTGTGTGTGTGTTTGTGCACTGTTGGTGTGTGTGTGTGTGTGTGTGTGTGTTTGTCCACTGTTGGCGTGTGTGTGTTTGTCCACTGTTGGTGTGTGTGTGTGTGTGTGTGTTTGTGCTCTGTTGGTGTGTGTGTGTGTGTGTGTGTTTGTCCACTGCTGGCGTGGGTGTGTTTGTGCGCTGTTGGTGTGTGTGTGTGTGTGTGTGTGTGTGTGTTTCTGCACTGCTGGCGTGTGTGTGTTTGTGCACTGTTGGTGTGTGTGTGTGTGTGTGTTTGTGCACTGTTGGTGTGTGTGTGTGTGTGTGTTTGTCCACTGTTGGCGTGTGTGTTTGTCCACTGTTGGTCTGTGTGTGTGTGTTTGTGCACTGTTGGTGTGTGTGTGTGTGTGTGTTTATCCACTGTTGGCATGTGTGTGTTTGTGCACTGTTGGTGTGTGTGTGTGTGTGTGTGTGTGTGTGTGTGTGTGTGTGTGTGTGTGTGTGTGTTTGTCCACTGTTGGCGTGGGTGTGTTTGTGCGCTGTTGGTGTGTGTGTGTGTGTGTGTTTGTCCACTGTTGCCGTGGGTGTGTTTGTGCACTGTTGGTGTGTGTGTGTGTGCGTGTGTTTGTCCACTGTTGGTGTGGGTGTGTGTGTGTGTGTTTGTCCACCGTTGGTGTGTGTGTGTGTTTGTCCACTGTTGGCGTGGGTGTGTTTGTGCACTGTTGGTGTGTGTGTGTGTGTGTGTGTGTGTTTGTCCACTGTTGGTGTGTGTGTGTGTGTGTTTGTGCACTGTTGGCGTGTGTGTGTTTGTTAACTGTTGGTGTGTGTGTGTGTGTGTGTGTGTATGCACTGCTGGCGTGTGTGTGTGTGTGTTTGTGCACTGCTGGTGTGTGTATGTGTGTGTGTGTGTGTGTGTGCACTGCTGGCATGTGTGTGTGTTTGTGCACTGCTGATATGTGTGTGTGTGAGTGTGCACTGCTGGCGTGTGTGTCTGTGTGTGTGTGTGTGTGTGTGTGTGTGTGTGTTCACTGCTGGCGTGGTGTGTCTGTGTTTGTGCACTGTTGGCATGTGCACTGCTGGCATGTGTGTTTGTGTGTGTATGTGTGTGTGTGTTTGTGCACTGTTGGTCTGTGTGTGTGTGTGTGTGTTTATGCACTCTTGGTGTGTGTGTGTGTGTGTGTGGGCGATGCTGGCGTGTGTGTGTGTGTTTGTGCACTGTTGGTGTGTGTGTGTGTGTGTGTGTTTGTGCACTGTTGGTGTGTGTGTGTGTGGGCGATGCTGGCATGTGTGTTTTTGCACTGCTGGCGTGTGGCGCTGATGGTGTGTGTGTGGGCATGTGTGGGGGACTGCTGGCACGTGTGTGTGTGTGTGTGTGTGTGTGTGTTTGTGTGCGTGTGTGTCTGTGTGTGTCTGTGTGTGTGTGTGTGTGTGTTTGTGTGCGTGTGTGTCTGTGTGTGTCTGTGTGTGTGTGTGTGTGTGTGTGTGTGTGTGTGTGTGTGTGTGTGTGTGTGTGTGTGCAGCTGTCCCTCCCCATATTCTGATGAAGATGTTTCTCTCCTCTCCTCTTGTCTGCAGATGCCTGTAAACTCACACTGGACCCAAACACAGCAAACAGAAATCTCTCTCTCTCTGAGGGGAACAGAAAGGTGACAGGTGTGTGGGAGGTGCAGCCGTATCCTGACCACCCAGAGAGATTTGACTCCTGCTATCAGGTGTTGTGTAGAGAGGGTCTGTCTGGACGCTGCTACTGGGAGGCTGAGTGGAGTGGGGTTGATTATGGGGCTCATATAGCTGTGGCCTATAAAAGCATCAAGAGGAAAGGGAGGAGTGATGATGTCATAATGGGCTGGAATGCCAAGTCCTGGAGACTGTTCTGCTCTCCTTACAGTTACTCTGTCAGACACAATAATAAACGCACTGTCATACCTGCCCCCTCCTCCGGCTCCAGAAGAGTAGGAGTTTACCTGGACTGGCCGGCCGGCACTCTGTCCTTCTACAGGGTCTCCTCTGACACACTCACACACCTGCACACGTTCCACTCCACATTCACTGAGCCCCTCTATCCAGGGTTTAGGGTTAATTATGACTCCTCAGTGTCCCTGTGCCAGGTCACATGAGCTCCTCCTAATTTCTCTCTCTGCCCCCTCTTGACTTCCTCCCCTTTATTTCTCATCCTAGTTTTTTTTTTCTCACTCTCTGTATCACTCTCTTCTTACTCTTCTTTGTTTCTTTCTGTCTCTCTCTCTCTTTCTTCCTCTTTCTCTTTTTCCTCTGATGACATGCTCCTTGTGCCGCAGGAACTTGAGTCACCTGTGCGTGTGTGTGTTATAGAGCAGACAGTAAACACACACAGAGACACTCATCCCCCCATCATTTTATTTGTCTGGTTTCTCAACTTCTGCGTCTCTATCTCCCTATCTTTCGTTATTACTCTCAATCTTCCCTCTCCTCTCTCTATCCCCCTCTCTGTCTCCATTTTCCTCTCTCTGTTTCACTCATTCTTTCCTCCCTCCTCTCTCTCTATCCTCCTCTTATATTTCTCTCACTCTTACCCTTCCTCTCTCTCTCTATCCCCCTCTCTTTCTCTATTTCTCTCACTCTTACCCCTTCTCTCTCTCTCTCTCTCGCTCTCTCTCTCTATCCCTCTCTCTTTGCTTCTCTCACTCTTTCGTCCTCCTGTGTCTTACTCCTTCACTCCAAAGGTGTTGTCCAAACTGTGTTGGTGTTGTCGTGTCCCGGCATGGAGAAGCTACTCAGTGATGTACTCAAAACAAACTATGGCTAGCCAATCAAAACAAACTATGGCTAGCCAATCAAAACAAACTATGGCTAGCCAATCAAAACAAACTATGGCTAGCCAATCAAAACGAAAGGAAACCTGTTGTCACACACATCCAAAGCGCCCCCTCCAATTCTGGAGGAAACTTCACAGGTCTCTGGCTGATCAAACCAGGCCAAATACCACACGACCAAAACTCCATCACCGTCTTCAGAGTCCACATGACTCCTCTTCCTCACGAAACACCATGTGCCCCAACACCTGCAGCACAGGCGCCCTCATCACTGCAATTAAGAATGTAGCCCCGCCCCCCTGAGGGACCGTCAGCCACACGCATTGTCTGTGCAGCAGCTGCCATTACAGTAAACTAAACCAAGTCCTATCAGTGTCAGTGTGCACCTGGGTGTTTGCATTTTCATAACAATACACATAGATTACTGACTTACATGGAGCTGGATCAGTGGCACGGTAATGGGTGGGAATAAAAACACACACACACACACACACACACACACACACACACACACAGAGAGAGAGAGAGAGACCTGTGTTAGCAATGGGACAATAGGGGGGAAAAACAACAACAACAACAAAACTTTTGTTCATTTGTTGTCTGTTTCACAGATCTTTTTAAATAAATTGTGTGAGCATCGGGACAAAATTAGAAAAAAATGGTTTGGTTGTTTATATAGATCTTTTTTACACATTTTGGACAGATGTTCCTGTTGATATTCTCACAGCATTGTTGGTATTGTGGTCTATAAGACAGTTTCACTTTCAGGTTATTGAAACTGTGTCCAATGAGTCCATGACTAATGGTGCTGAATGAGTGGCATGGTTAATAACACACATACACACACACACACACAAACATACACTACACCCCCCCTCACACACACACACACACACACACACAAGCTGATTGTTGTCTATGTTTGTTTGTTTGTTTGTTTCCACCCGTCTAATTTAATGCATGTTTATACAAATGAAAGAATGTGTTGATATTGCACATATTAGTCTAAGTTGTAATCATCATCCTCTACCTTGAATAAAATGTAAATGTTTTAATATTGAAATAAATTCAGCCGCTGGTTTGGGTTTTGTTGTCTGTAAAGTCTTGGTGCTGCAGGTGAATGAAGTATTTTATCCTCAGGACAAAACTAACAGCAATCCAATAAATAATCATAAACCTTTATCTGATGATTCTGTGTGTGTGTGTGGTGTGTGTGTTGAGGGGGGGCATTATTCAAAATATGTTTCTGTGACACAGTATGATCACTGATTGGCTATTGTGTTCCATTCAAGTGTGCAGTTATCTGCAGAGTAGATTCTGGGCATTTGTATGTTAATTAGGGTACATTTTGCATACAGCTGATTGGCTTGATTATCTGGTCAGTATTGATACAGGCAGGCAGTCCTGGGGTGGACACATATGTACAGATGGAATATACAGAAGTGAATGTTTTTGTTCAGTGTTGAAAATGGTAAAGTCATGTTCTAGGTGAGGCTGATTGATTGATTGCTGTGTGCAGGACAGTTTATAATTCTGCATACCCTGCTTCGGCCCATCAGGTAAAGACTCAGAGCCTGTAGGCCTACTTCATTTCATGTGAGGAAATGAGGAGTCACAAATGTGCACACACCGCCCCCCAGTGGTAGATCACCCTAAATACAGGCACGTCATCATTATGAGATCAAAAGTAAAACGATTGTCTAATCACGCAGTAGAACACACAGATGTTTCTGTTAATAATGCATTCTCACACTCACAGCATTGTTTATATTGTGTTTCTATTAGAGTGTTTATACTGTGTTTCTATTAGAGTGTTTATACTGTGTTTCTATTAGAGTGTTTACATTGTGTCTATTAGAATGTTTATATTGTGTGTCTGTTAGAGTGTTTATACTGTGTTTCTATTAGAGTGTTTATGCTGTGTGTCTATTAGAGTGTTTATGCTGTGTGTCTATTAGAGTGTTTATACTGTGTTTCTGTTAGAGTGTTTATACTGTGTATCTATTAGAGTGTTTATATTGTGTGTCTGTTAGAGTGTTTATACTGTGTTTCTATTAGACTGTTTATACTGTGTGTCTATTAGAGTGTTTATATTGTGTTTCCATTAGAGTGTTTATATGTGTTTCAATTAGAGTGTTTATATTGTGTTTCTATTAGAGTGTTTATATTGTGTGACTATTAGAGTGTTTATACTGTGTTTCTATTAGAGTGTTTATATGTGTTTCTATTAGAGTGTTTATACTGTGTGTCTATTAGAGTGTTTAAATTGTGTGTCTATTAGAGTGTTTATATTGTGTGACTATTAGAGTGTTTATACTGTGTGTCTATTAGAGTGTTTATATGTGTTTCTGTTAGAGTGTTTATACTGTGTGTCTATTAGAGTGTTGATATTGTGTCTATTAGAGTGTTTATATTGTGTCTAGAGTGTTTATATTGTGTTTCTGTTAGAGTGTTTATATGTGTTTCTATTAGAGTGTTTATATGCGTTTCTATTAGAGTGTTTATATTGTGTTTCTATTAGAGTGTTTATACTGTGTGTCTGTTAGAGTGTTTATATGTGTTTCTGTTAGAGTGTTTATACTGTGTGTCTATTAGAGTGTTTATATTGTGTCTATTAGAGTGTTTATACTGTGTGTCTATTAGAGTGTTTATATTGTGTCTATTAGAGTGTTTACATTGTGTTTCTGTTAGAGTGTTGATATTGTGTCTATTAGAGTGTTTATATTGTGTGTCTATTAGAGTGTTTATATTGTGTGTCTGTTAGAGTGTTTATACTGTGTTTCTATTAGAGTGTTTATATGTGTTTCTATTAGAGTGTTTATATTGTGTTTCTATTAGAGTGTTTATATTGTGTCTATTAGAGTGTTTATACTGTGTGTCTATTAGAGTGTTTATATTGTGTCTATTAGAGTGTTTACATTGTGTTTCTGTTAGAGTGTTGATATTGTGTCTATTAGAGTGTTTATATTGTGTGTCTATTAGAGTGTTTATATTGTGTGTCTGTTAGAGTGTTTATACTATGTTTCTATTAGACTGTTTATACTGTGTGTCTATTAGAGTGTTTATATTGTGTTTCCATTAGAGTGTTTATATGTGTTTCTATTAGAGTGTTTATACTGTGTATCTATTAGAGTGTTTATATTGTGTGTCTGTTAGAGTGTTTATACTGTGTGTCTATTAGAGTGTTTATATTGTGTTTCCATTAGAGTGTTTATATGTGTTTCTATTAGAGTGTTTATATTGTGTGTCTATTAGAGTGTTTAGATTGTGTGTCTATTAGAGTGTCTATATGTGTTTCTATTAGAGTGTTTAAATTGTGTGTCTATTAGAGTGTTTATATGTGTTTCTATTAGAGTGTTTATATTGTGTGTCTATTAGAGTGTTTATATTGTGTGACTATTAGAGTGTTTATACTGTGTGACTATTAGAGTGTTTATACTGTGTGTCTATTAGACTGTTTATACTGTGTGTCTATTAGAGTGTTTATATGTGTTTCTGTTAGAGTGTTTATACTGTGTGTCTATTAGAGTGTTTATATTGTGTCTATTAGAGTGTTTATACTGTGTGTCTATTAGAGTGTTTATATTGTGTCTATTAGAGTGTTTATATTGTGTTTCTGTTAGAGTGTTGATGTTGTGTCTATTAGAGTGTTTATATTGTGTCTAGAGTGTTTATATTGTGTTTCTGTTAGAGTGTTTATATGTGTTTCTATTAGAATGTTTATATGTGTTTCTATTAGAGTGTTTATATTGTGTTTCTATTAGAGTGTTTATATTGTGTGTCTATTAGAGTGTTTATATTGTATGACTATTAGAGTGTTTATATGTGTTTCTGTTAGAGTGTTTATACTGTGTGTCTATTAGAGTGTTTACATTGTGTTTCTGTTAGAGTGTTGATATTGTGTCTATTGGAGTGTTTATATTGTGTGTCTGTTAGAGTGTTGATATTGTGTCTATTAGAGTGTTTATATTGTGTCTATTAGAGTGTTTATATTGTGTTTCTGTTAGAGTGTTGATATTGTGTCTATTAGAGTGTTTATATTGTGTCTAGAGTGTTTATATTGTGTTTCTGTTAGAATGTTGATATTGTGTGTCTATTAGAGTGTTTATATTGTGTTTCTATTAGAGTGTTTATATTGAGTTTCTATTAGAGTGTTTATATTGTGTGTCTGTTAAAGTGTTTATATTGTGTTTCTGTTAGAGTGTTGATATTGTGTGTCTATTAGAGTGTTTATATTGTGTGTCTGTTAGAGTGTTGATATTGTGTCTATTAGAGTGTTTATATTGTGTCTATTAAAGTGTTTATATTGTGTTTCTGTTAGAATGTTGATATTGTGTGTCTATTAGAGTGTTTATATTGTGTTTCTGTCAGAGTGTTTATATTGTGTGTCTATTAGAGTGTTTATATTGTGTGTCTGTTAGAGTGTTTATACTGTGTGTCTATTAGAGTGTTTATATTATGTTTCTATTAGAGTGTTTATACTGTGTGTGTATTAGAGTGTTTATATTGTGTTTCTATTAGAGTGTTTTAGTAAGCATATAGTTTTTTTGAATCTGTGTCTAAGTAGCTTATAACTAATGAAGCTATGAGTGTGTTCAATCCACTGGATGAGTGAAATATGGTTATTATGGGTGAGAATAAATCACGCACACACACACACACACACACAGAGGCCTGTATAACCATTGGCACAATAGAAGGGCAGTTAATTCTTGTCTAGTGTCAATTCTTGTCTAACCCTTGGTTAAATGAAAGAATGTGTAGAAATGATTTACTTTTCCAGTTGTTTTCAACACCTACTACTTTTCATATTGTTGAAATTGTTCAAATAATTCTCTAATTTGAATAATAAAATACATATTACATATTATTATAAATACTTATTACATGCATAATACATATATTACATAAATACACTGGGCAAGTAGGATGATAGATTGAAGGTTTACTAGTGTAAGAGTCCTATTTCCTCCAAAACAAGAGTCCCATTTTTCCAGTAGAGTTTGGAGGCTTCTCCCTTTACTCACTATCCCTGTCTCACTATGATACTGTGAGCTCAGTAGATCAGCAGAGGTGTGTGTGCACTGATGAGAGACTGATGACACTAAAGCTGAGAGACTGACTCCAGATCAGCATTTTCAAACAGTGATCACTGGTGTCTGTGTTGCTGGGTTTGGTGTTACTGGTGTTACTGTGAGGGGAGTGTCAGTGAGCAGCACAGTCCCCAAACACCTACAGTAGCTACACTATGATACAGTTTCACTATACTGCTGTGCTGTCTCACTATGACTGTTCACTGGGACACGATGTGTGTGTGGGTGAGCAGCACCGACCCCAAACACCTACAGTAGCTACACTATGATACTGTTAGTAATGTTTATTTATAAAGCTCATTTAACACTTTAAATGCAGTTTCACTGTTTCACTATGGTACTGTTTTAATTAAATTCAACTTTGAGGTCAGTATGGGGAATGTGCCTGTGTGTGTGTGTGTGTGTGTGTGTGTGTGTGTGTATGTGTGTGTGTGCGTCTGTGTGTGTATGTATGTTTGTGTGTCTGTGTGTATGTGTCTGTGTGTGTATGTATGTTTGTGTGTGTGTGTGTGTGTGTGTGTGTGTGTGTGTTTGTGTGTGTGTGTATGTGTGTTTGTTTGAATACACTAGAGACTGATCCCAAATCAGACTTGTGTTTCATTCACCCTCTCATGGCTCTCTTCAGGCAGTCAGTGATCAGTGGTGTCTGTGTGTGGGTTGGTGTCTGTGTGTGTGGATTGATGTCTGTGTGTGGATTTGGGGTAGCCTGGACACACCTTCCCACTCAATACCACTCAATTATTATCTCCCTACAGTGCTAGCCTGGATTTGATCAGCAAGCAATCATTTCTCACTACCGAATGTCCAGACCCTCTGTATGAAACGAAGTGTAAGTGCGAGGGGCTGGTTTTACCAGGCTAGATTAGGGATTACTCTGAGTGGGAACAGGTAATAAATGAAACCCCCTAATCAATTACAGTAAGCTGAACACAGAACATGCTTTGGTTCACTTCAGTCCCAATCACTGACAGCATCTGTGCCATGTTACTGTTTCTACCATGTTACTGACACCAACTCCAGACTGATTCTAAATGAATAATTCTAAATTTCATACATGAAAATGCATTCCACATGCTAATTTGCATAACATTAAGCACTATCGCTCATTTTGGGTTTGTGGAAATATTGATTTTTGTTACAGCAGTAAACAAACAAACAAACAACATTTTCACTGCATTTTAATCCTGCTTCTCTAATGTCTAACTGTCAGGAATTGGGAACCTTGGCCTCTAGGAGGCCTGTGATGGTCTCTCTGTCTAACTGTCAGGAATTGGGAACCTTGGCCTTTAGGAGGCCTGTGATGGTCTCTCTGTCTAACTGTCAGGAATTGGGAACCTTGGCCTCTAGGAGGCCTGTGATGGTCTCTCTGTCTAACTGTCAGGAATTGGGAACCTTGGCCTCTAGGAGGCCTGTGATGACTTTTTTTTGTTTTGTTTTGTTTTTAACTGAAAAAGGTAGCAAAATGTTGAAACTGTTCTGTTTCTTTAAGAAGGCTGAAGGACAGACGTCAGTGCTGTTGGATACAGTGTTATCAAAGCTGTAAAACTGTTTTTGCGTCTGCTAAATGCCTAAATGTAAATGTAAATGTAAATGTTTTTTACAACTGCTTGTTGCTGGAAGTTCACTCAGAAACACAGTGCACAAAGTTCACTCAGTGATCGTCCATTACAGGAATAAGCTGTAGACGGTTAAAACGATTTTCAGGTAAGCACATTTACTTGTTTTATATTTAAATATCAAAAGATGAGCTTTTACAAACCTCTTGTGAACAGGTGTGTTAGAGGTAACCAACGGTCCATAGCTTTGGAAGAAATGTATGCTCCCGCACACTGTCCATTACACAAGCAAGTTATTTATTACACAAATAACACCAATAGAGATGAATATTGTGAAAGTGAATTTCATATTGTGTAAGTAAAAAAAAAAAAAAAACAAGATGATGATTTTGAAGAAAAAAAATGTTTCTTCTTTGTCACCCATGACAGCAATAAAATGCCACATATTCAGTGGTAGAAGTTACATGAAAAACTGTAGAAATATATAAATAATATGCCCACTTTGTACGTATGTTTGCTCATGTTCCATCACAGACATAGCACTGGAATTACCTGCAATATCATTCTTTTTACAGCTCTTATGCTAGAGCCACTAGAGATGCAAAATTATAAAACCACTCTGTGTTTACATGGCTGGAGGCCATCTTTGATACAGCAGTCATTATTCTTGGAGGAATCATTTCTGAGGGGCAAAGCTACGAGTGTTTAACCCTGTATTAAGTGCTGCCGACATCTCAGATCTGCTGCAGTGTGTGTGTGTGTGTGTGTGTGTATGTGTATCTGTGTGTGTGTGTATCTGTGTGTGTGTGTGTGTGTGTGTGTATGTGTGTGAGTGTGTGTGTGTGTGTGTGTGTGTGTGTGTGTGAGTGTGTGAGTGAGTGTGTGTGCGTGTGAGTGTGTGTGAGTGTGTGTGTGTTCAAACACAGTGCCCAAACACCTACACTGAACTGTAAACTTCTGTAAAGAAACTTCTGTAAACAAATCAAGATCTGAGGTCAGTATGAGGTGTGTGCATGTAGCAGAATTTGATGAGCCTTGTGTGCCCAGATCAGCCTGTGTGTGGAGTGATGGGTTTGGTGATACTGTGAGTGGCAACAGTTGATAAATTATCCCCCTAATCAATGGCTGTATGCTGAGCACAGACTTTGCTGCAGTTCAGTTCAGTCCCAGTCACTGACATCAGCTACGGCATGTTTGGGGCTGTGTTTTATTTTTCCATAGTAATACAACACTGACAACACTGTTTTTATGACTGTAGTTCTAGTGAGTAAATTATCCCCCTAGTCAATGATTGTATGCTGAACACAGAATATGCTGCAGTTCAGCTCAGTCCCAGTCACTGACAGCACCTGTGCCATGTTACTGTTTCTTTAAGAACAACTCTTATTAAAGTTGAATAAAAGAGGCCACAGAAATGGAAATTCAGACAACAAACTTCTATCCACAGCCTTGAGACATTATGCTAACTGTGTTTGATTCATTGCTCATAACCACCAGACTGGGTGTGGTCATCCTTATAAAATAGATAGGGCAAATGGTGTTGTCCAAAAGTCAATTGTAGCAAGTTCTGCTCTCTCTCTTTCACTTACTCACTCACTCACTCACTTTAGATGAGAGTCAGGCCATACACAAGCCAGATCTCATACTACCTAATGTTTACACTACACAGGATTATGGAATGTCTATTTGCCCCACTGGTACAGTTAATAAAAAGCTATTTACACCCATAGTACCAAATGCATTTGCGCATGTACTAAAAACATATTTCTATCTGTGGAATAGGCTACGCAACATTTGCAGTGGAGAAATCAGGTGTTTTATTTGCTAATCTTCATTCAGTGAATGCATACATTCTTTAGTTTGCATCATTGACAGAAACGATTGAATCTGTGTTTATCAGCAACGTACAAAAACGAAACCAAATTGCTAACCTCTCCAATAACCTCCAAGTTGATGTTAGCTTAGCAGATATGGAGAGTGCATGTAGTGTGCTTCAAATCCAGCATCTACTCAAAGGAATATGTTATGTTTGTTTATTTATATATGGTCTGAAAATCCATCAGACCAGAATGAAATGTTTGGAGCAAGAGAAGGAGGTACAGCGTACAGGTCCAGTACCTGGTGAGACGCAGTAGGAGCCCGGCCAGGAGGCAACCCATAGAGCCCAGTCCCTCCACGTACTGCAGACTCCCAATCCAGCAGAGTAATTCCACAGCAACGGATTAAGTGGCCCCCAGCCAGCAAGAGGAACGAGACAAAGATGTATCCAACATCATCCAAGCCACAGCCAAAGGAGACGCGGACAGCAGACTCCAGATGATGACGACCATCATCTTTACCTACACCTCGGAGAGGTTTGGGCATGTGGACAAAGGAAAATCAAAACCCACCCCCTACATAATGAGCCGCAGGGCCACCAGGATACATCATCTGCGCCAGGAGCTTTGCTCCCTCAGGAAACAGTACAAGACTGCTCCAGATGAGAAGAGGCAGCCCTTAGCAGAACTTAAGAACATCCTGTGCAAGAAGCTGATGACTCTTCGAAGAGCAGAGTGGCACCAGAGACAGGGAAGAGAGAGGGCAAGGAAAAGAGCAGCGTTCATCGCCTTCCCTTTGGCTTTACAAGACAACTGCTTGGGGACAAACGCAGTGGCCGGCTCGAGTGCCCCATAGAGCAAGTGAATCGCTTCCTACGGGACACCATGAGCAATCCCCTGAGAGACCAGGAACTGGTGCCCAATAAAGCTCGCATCAGGCCAGGCCCCCCAACAACAGGGCCCCCAACAACAGAGTTCAACCTGAAAGAGCCAAGCCTGAAGGTGGTTGAGAAGGTCGTCAAGGCGGCCCGCTCGGCATCGGCACCAGGCCCCAGTGGCATTCCTTATCTGGTCTACAAGCGCTGCCCGGAGCTTCTACGGCACCTGTGGAGGGTCCTGTAGGTGATTTGGAAAAGGGGTAAAGTTGCCAATCAGTGGAGGTGTGCGGAGGGAGTTTGGATCCCCAAAGAGACATCAGCCAGTTTCAGCATTGTGTCATGAAGGCTGTCTGAGTCTCTCCTCAAGAACAGCTACATTGACCCATCAGTACAGAAGGGACGGATCTCTGGCGCACCTGGCTGCTTGGAACACACTGGAGTCATCACACAGCTAATCAGAGAGGCCCATGGGAACAGAGGCGACCTAGCTGTCTTGTGGTTGGACCTGGCTAACGACTACGGGTCCATACTACACAAACTGGTCGAGCTCGCTCTCCACCTCCACCACGTTCCCTGTAAGATCAAGGACTGCTGGTTGATCCTGGATTACTACAATAACTTCAAGATGAGGTCACTTCTGGGTCAGAAACATCAGACTGGCACCGCATTGGGAAAGGAATAATAACAGGCTGCACAATCTCTGTTGTCCTCTTTGCCTTAGCCATGAACATGGTGGTCAAGTTAGCCGCGGTGGAGTGCAGAGGGCCCCTGACCAAGTCAGGTGTATGACAGCCCCCCATCAGAGCCTACATGGATGACCTAACCGTATCAACAACGTCGGTCCCAGGGTGCAGGGGGATCCTACAAGCGCTCGAAAGACTCATCACCTGGGCAAGGATGAGTTTCAAGCCCTCAAAATCAAGATCCATGGTGCTGAAGAAGGGAATTTGGCAAGTTTCGCTTTTCCATCTCAGGAACGGTCATTCCAACCATCACAGAGCAACCCGTCAAGAGCTTGGGGAAGCTCTTCGACTCCAGCCTGAAGGACTCGGCAGCCATCCTGAAGGCCAGCTCAGAACTTGGAACCTGGCTCCCCAAGGTAGACAAGTCTGGCCTGCCTGGTAGGCTTAAAGCCTGGATCTACCAGCATTCTATCCTGCCCCGCATCCTGTGGCCCCTGCTGATTTATGCTGTCCCCATAACAGTTAACAGTAACAGTTGAGTCCCTAGAGAGGAAGATCAGTGGCTTTCTTCGAAAGTGGCTGGGCCTTCCTCGCAGCCTCACCAGCACTGCCCTGTATGGAACAAGTAACATCCTGCAACTTCCTCTCAATAGCCTCACAGAAGAGTTCATGGTGGCAGGCACCAGAGAAGCCCTACAGTACAGGGACTCGAAGGACTGCAAGGTGTCAGCAGCCGGCATCGAGGTGAGGACAGGAAGGAAGTAGAAGGCAGGGGAAGCAGTGGAGCTGGCAGAGTCACGGCTGAGGCAGAAGGCACTGGTGGGAACTGTGGTGACAGGTAGAGCAGGCCTGGGTTATTTCCCAAAAATCCTCATCGGCCAGACCCGTGGAAAGGAGAGACACCACATGATCCAGGAAGAAGTCAGAGCAGGAGTGGAGGAAGTGCGAGTGAGCAGGGCAGTGTGGCAATGGCAACAGGGAGCATGGACAAGGTGGGAGAGCGCACTACAGCACAGGATTACCTGGGCGAACATCCTACAGCCAGATTTCCAGCGGGTTCGCTTCTTGGTGCAAACTGTCTATGATGCCGTACCAAGCCCAGCGAACCTCCATGTGTGGGGGAAAAGCGAGACGCCTTCCTGCCTGCTGTGTTCTGGTAGAGGCTCCTTAGAACACCTTCTCAGCGGCTGCGCAATGGCCCTGGCGGATGGTCGCTACCGCTGATGTCATGACCAGGTGCTTAAGGCAGTCGCAGAGAGCGTAGCCTCAGCAATCAGCTCCAGCAAGAACCATCATGCTACAAAGAAGGCAGTCCTCTTTGTCAAAGCTGGAGATTTGCAGGGCAAGGTCCTGAGCTGCCTTGGCATCGTAGGAGCGGTGAAGAAGAGGGCCATCAACTCCGCAAGTGAAGCCGCCGAGAGTCCACCCAGTGGCTTTGGATGAAGAGGGCAGATCCGTGGGCTGCTACTGGGATGCAAGTCGGAGCTTGATCACCCCCGGCTGGGTCGCCTGGGCGAGGGTGTATGACATTGCGAGACCCGAAACACCCGTTGACCCCAGGATACATCACTGATGATGCGTCCCAGTGCATTCATGAGGTGTTTCTTGAATAATATGTATTTATTTTTCAGTACAGTTTTAATAGTAAAGTTTTTTTTTTATATTGCAAAGTTATAGCTAGCTTTACAGGTAATAAGTTAAATACTCAAAATACAAATCACAATATGAAAATGTCAGTTTAAACCTTTGGCACAAATAAATGTGTGTCCATGTCATAGACCTACTAATATCAGTGGATGAAATTTCCATCTCTCTGTATGAATCTGATTCCTTTGAAAGTGGAGGAAGGTGTTTAGAGACCAAAGACATTGCTGAAAAGGTGTGCTTTAAGGTGTGTGTTTTGCACAGGCCTCAAGGAAAGGGCGATAACAGAGGGATAGCTGATAGCTTGTTCCACAGCGGGGCACCAACATGGAGGCTGTGTCATAATCTGATGTGAGGACCACAGTGCACTGTGAGGAGATCAGAAAGTTATTGGGATTGTGTAAATGATTTGTAGAGAAGCAGAACTCTGTAGGAGAAGCATAATTGTCTTTCAGAGTCTCATACTCACAGAGGAGTTATTTGCACTTCTTATATAGGAATACAGTGCTTTGGACATGAAAACTGCATTAGGCTACAACCTCAACCTCAGTAGCAGACTCAGCTTGGCCTCATAAGGAAGCAAGCACCCCCACTTTCCACTTTGGATCAAGACTCTGATGCTGTTTCCATACACATAAGTATGCGCGGGTGTAAATAGCATTGTCTCATTGTCTACCACAGACACAGGGGGGCTTGTTTCTGTTACTCCATGCTGTATCCACCTGGGTGTAAATAGCATTGTCTCATTGTCTACCACAGACACAGGGGGGCTTGCTTCTGTTAACACCTTTGCTGAGCAGAACTCAAAACCTAGCATGAAACAAACAAAACAAAATAAGCCCTGATAATTCAAGTGTGTAAGAGATGAAAATGGTTACAGGACAACTCAAACCCACCAAAGGTCAGGGCTTCACAGTGTTGGGTGACATAGTCACAATAATAAAACAACAATAAAAAAACAAGATTATACTAAATGCATTGTAGTATATACTACCTGCAATATTCCACTTATCTGGACAGCCCTGGTAAATGAGTAAAGAGCAGTATACTTAAACAGCAGCACATAAGAGTGAGTGGAGCTGGTAACTAAGTAACTAAATGAGTCACCAATCACAGGATGTAAATTTAGTGTTAGTAGATGTCAATGACAATTTATGGACACAAAATGCATCTCATTTTAAATACTTTTAATTTTGATTTAATGTCATTAACGTTAATAATTATGCAGCAGTTGGGTGCAATGACTGTAATGATGCAGTAGGAAGCAAATTCAGGATTTTTTTTTATTCTACAAAGTAAAATCTGTTTATATTTGAAATGACTTTGCCGATTTGCATGAATGACTTATCAATGGCACTGTGCACTGGACATTCCTTTGTTGTCTTTGTTTTTACAGAGGTTTTCCAGGTAGTCGGCCCAGACAAGCCTCTCTATGTTGTGTCAGGTGAAGACCTGGTTCTTCCCTGCTCCCTAAAGCCCAACATGAGTGCTGAGGGGATGACTGTGAAATGGTTTAGGCTGAGTCACCAGGGACAGGGATCCTGGGTGCATCTTTATAAAGATGGCAAGGACAAAAATGACAAAATAATCCAGTCTTACCAGAACAGGACATCTTTGTTCAAAGAAGACCTGAAGATGGGCAATGCTTCACTAAAACTCAGCAGGGTCCAGAAATCTGATGAGGACAGCTACAAATGTTTGATCCAGATGGAATTGTATTATGATTATGCCCTCATTCAAGTCATTGTCAGAGGTAAGACCTGTTCTATGTCACAATAACCAGCATAAGTTTGATGTGTTGACACCTACAGTAAACTGACAGCATGTTCTGATGAGCGAGAAGAAACCGTGTTTCATGTTTCAGGCAAGTTACTACATTTGCTGCTAGCTTAAACTCTGCTGTTTTACTAAAAATGTAAACATCCCAGGTGTTGTATTTGTCTCATTTTGTGTATGTTTTACAGATGGTACATTTACTCAGCCTTGGAAGACACCGTTCATTGTAGCCATGTCTCTTTTTGTCATTATTCCATTAATCCTTATAATTTACTGTAAAGGTAAGGAAAACAGATTCATAGGTAGAAGTTTTGGTAACTCTTTGGATCACAACTCAGAAAGTATAGGGTAGAGATCATGTAAGTAATTTGTAACAAATATTAATAAACAGTAAAGAATAGAATGTTGAATGCATTACATATAACTTACCTGATAAGTACTGGGATTGTAATGCCTAAAATATCAAAAACAAACAAGCAAATAAATGAATATAGAGTTTCTGGAGAAAAAGACTTAACTGATTCAAATAACTGCATATTCTGCTCTGTAACTGTACAGTTGTGTTCTTCTGCTGTTTTACTATTATACATGTTCATGTTTCAAGGAAAGAGGAGGGAGAAGAGGCTCTGGAGGCTTGTAAGAAACACTGAAGAAAGAGAAGGTGTGTACTGCACATGTCTTACATAATGGATGTTCTAATGTTGGAATCATTCAGACAAGGTATTCTAATCAGGTATCATTATATGAGGAATCAGTATGATGTATGAGTAAGATTTTTATTTTTAGAGATATTCAAATGATTGGATTTTTTATTTCCCAATTGATTGTTTCTGTCTCTGTTAAATATTCAATTCAATTCAGTTTTATTTATACAGTGCCTTTTACAATAGCATTGTCTCATATTGGGGTTGCTGTTGGGTTATATTAACTTCCCTCAGGAAGAATAATTTGAAGTTTCATCGTGTCTGTACTCCAGTCACATATTCCGTCTTTCCTGCAAGCTTTTCATGAACTGTCTGAGAGTGCAAACTGCGGCATCTTAAAGACGTTGAAGCGGCTTTGTGAAGTGTCTTACTAACCACAAATGTGGATTTGAAGGCCTGTGAGAAGTATACAGGTGGCAAAAAACAAGCAAACTTTTGCTTCACTTTCTCATAAAAAAATCTAGTTCTGTGCAGTGTCCCTTTGTCCAGGGCTTTGTCCTGCTCTAAACGTTCTTTAGTGTCATCTTGTGACCAGAAGCAGAACTGGGAATTTGTTGACGTGTGAACCAGATGCCAGCCACAATCCAAAACATCACCCACTGACAGACATTATTCTGCTGTTGCCAAGATTGGATCTAGGAAAAATCAGTCTGTTTTGATTTTAGGTAGGCTAACCTAAACAGCTTACTTTTGACCAATCATGCGTTGTCTCTCCATAGGGGGGAGAATGTTAACCTGACAAGTCAGACTATAACATCAAAATGTCTAGTCTGGCTATGACCAATAGAGCGGGTGCAAGGGGCGAAATCAGCAATTGTCTGTCAAACTGCCTCTGGACACAATAGTAGCAGATAAACTACCGCTAGGGTACATCTAGACGACTCTTTATAAGGATAGAGCGATGTGATTGGTCTCACCAAACTGCAACTGAGGCCCTATGGTTTGTTTCTAGCCACTTATTGAATAACCAGCTGACGTGGAGACTCTTCTGGATTAAGGTTGCCAAGGGCATTTGAGACATGGTGGGAGCATTTGAAAAAGAAAAACACACAATGACAAAATGACTCCTTTCCCTTGTCCTAGTGTTGCTGAAGTCCCTTGTGCCAAGTCTGTCAAACTCCCCTGGCACACCTCTGAGATTTCACTTTCCCTTCCACCAGTTAACAAAAACTCAAACTTTACCACAACTCATTCCCCTTCGAAGATTCATTCAGACTTTTCCCATAATTTATTTTCATATGACTCTTTATTTCAATTCAGTGGGGTAAATAGTTTGTGCCCTACCTTTGAATATTTGATTTAAACTATCACAGTGCATGATTTGAGGTTTAAAGGCATTTGTGTTGACTGTTTTCTGTGATAGTATTACATTATGAACAGCATTCATAACGTACCGTTATGAACAGCAGAACATGAACATTCCTCTGAAGTCCAAACCCTAATAGACAGTGTGTGTGAAAAGGAAAATGATTCATAAAATTTCACAAATATTGTTTTCAGTGATAGTATTGCTGTAGCTGTGATTTGAAATTTCTTAGTTGGCAGCCAATACTGCCTGGAACCTCTGGACAGATTTAGTGCCTTTGCATGTTTGATTCATCAGTGGAGCACCAAATACAAACACCAATTCAGATGGTTGCATTTCCAGGTGATTTTCATCTAGAGAAGTACTCAGAGCATGGACTCAAAAAAATGCTTCCTTCAGTGAAAGATTCCACAAGAGTTTGGTGAGTGAAGCCTCAGAAGGTACATCTTGAACTTTTTAGAAATGAATAATGTCAATGTTGTTTTATAACAAGTTGACTAGTCACATGTTTGAATAAAAATATAGTACAGTGCCTGCAGAGAGCGCATTTGGATAAGACCTGTGGAAAACCACTACAGATGTAGTATAGTTTAGCCACCATAGACTTTAGGCTTTTTGGCTTAGGGGAATTCACAGCATTTTAAACATCAGAAATGAAATGTGTTTTTTAAGATGAAGATGTAACACAGGATAAAGACACCAGCAAAGTTGTTTGACACCAAAAAAGAGGGGAAACACAGCAATCTAGAAAATCCAGTCAGTCAACTTGTGTCCTCACACGTAAAACCCTCTACAAATATATTCAATAACTCTGAAGTGAACACATAAAAAAACACTACAAACAAATGCAATAAACCTGCAGTGAACAGATAAGTCCTTACTACAGCCAGTGGCCCACAAATGACAAGCTCAAAATCCTGCAATTAAATACAGTTTTAAATCTTTTTAAACAGAGGTACAAGTTACTTTTATTGAATTCATAAACACATCTTAACCGACTACATGCATACAACAGACCTACCGTACACTAGTAAAATTTTAATAAACTAAAATACCAGTCTACACAGCAATTCTGTGGGACATAAACAGGTCAAGCAAACACACACCAAGTATCTCACACAGGTCACACCTAGAAAAACAAAAGAAAACTCCTGTACGCCACCAACCTTAACCCCTGCACAAAGGAGATCAAAAAGAGGGCCGGCACCTTCAACTTCCTGTTTATATAAGGCAACCATCTTTACAGGTTGGGCACTTCCTCTTGACCAGTGTGACAGCTCCCCTATTGCACTGGCCCCGTAATTGCACACGGCCACCATAGACACCCAAGTCCATCCTCTTACACCCCCCTCCATTTTTCCTCAGCCCATCCTTGGGCTGACCTGAAGCATCCGCACATCATTGTGTTGGACGCCTTTGGTGGTGCGATGTGACTGTCGTGGTTCTTCGGTGTCAGGGGTGGTCAAGTCTTCCTCAGACAGTGTTAAAGAGCAACTTGTTCAAGATGGTAGCCATCGGGTCGGCGGGAACACCCGAGGATTTGCTGGTCCAGGTTCATCTGCTGCCCTGACTTCAACAGGAGCCTGTAAAGTCAGACGACAAGGCCGAAGCAGCTTTCTATGCAACACCCTTTCTTTCCCACCCCCCTCTTCAGGTTTGACCACATAAACAGGAATGTCAGGGTTTGGTTGTTTAATCACCACATATGGTGACCACTATGGCAGAAATTTGCCAATATGCCTTGTCCCTTAGGACCAACATTACGGACCAACACTCTTTCTCCCACCACTAAAGGTCCAAAGAGACTTTGTTGTCATGTGGCCACTTTTGATGCCGCCCTGCCCCTACAGTCAACTCACCAGCTCTTTTGTAGGCATAGTGCAGGTGCTCATGATGTCTTCTCACCCACTCCTCCACAGTATTCTGTTGGTCCACAGGGCATCCCAACATCACATCCAACATGCCGGCCAAACATGAGGTAGGATGGTGTATACCCTGTAGAGCTATGGACAGTTATTATAGGCATGCAGCATTTCCGGTAAGTAGTTGGCCCACCTGTGTTTTTTCTCATTCACCAGAGATCCCAGCATGCCCAGTATAGTGCGATTGAAATGTTCTGTGAGGCCGTTACCCTCTGGGTGGTATGGAGTGGTATGACTCTTTTTACAGCCATACAGATCACAGAGCTGCTCACCACTGCTGCCTCAAAATTTGGACTCTAGTCTGAGTGAAACCGGGATGGACAGCCAAAATACTGTATGACCTGCTGCCACATCAACCTCACTGTAGTTGCAGCAGTTTGGTCTCGGGTGGCTGCAGCCCACACAAACTTGGTAAAGTGGTCAGTCAAGACCATGATGTTTTGGAAGCCCCCAACTGCTGCTTCAAGGGACAAAAAGTCCATGGTGATCAATTCAAGAGGGTAAGAGGCCGCTACAGGAGTCAAACCAACAGCTGACATACCAGGCCTTTTCCTAAGGGTGCATGGTTGACATTCTGAGCACCATTTCTGGACATCTGTGGCCATGTGTGGCCAATAGTAGTTCATTTGCAGAGTCTTTTCAACTGCAAAATGTCCCATCTTATCATGACAGCAGGTGAAGGCCTTCTTCTGTAAACTTTGAGGGAGTAAGAGTTGGTAGCACAGCGTGTTGGTGTTCGGGTCTCGGATGCACCGATACAGAACTCCTTATCGCAGCTGCAGGCGGGGCATCTCCCTCAACAGCCTCAGTACTTTTGGGACCTCAAGTTGTCGTTCAGCAGGCCGCAGAGGCCTTTTTGCCTGGAAAAACCACAACACTCGAGAGATTATAGGGTCTTGCTGTTGCACTTGCACCCACCTTTCTACTATCCAGTTCTGTCCTATTCTGGAGCCTCCAGAAGACTGTGGCTGGTCCTGTGCTGGCATTGCAGACACTGCCTGACAGGATCCTGAGAGGGAAGCTTGCACCACATCAGCGGTAACCTCTGGGAACCCCGGGACCTCCACACTGTCATCTTCCTCTGGCACCGCACAGCCCCTATCCTTGATGGCTTGCATCAGTTTAAAACAAAAAGGGTAGTGTGAAATCCGCGAATGTCAGGACTGGCGCCTGAACGAGACCTTGCTTTAGGGACACAAATGCTGTCTCACATTCATTGGACCAATTCCAAGGAGGGCACAAGGCTCTAGGTTTAGATTTCTTTGTAGGATGCCCACCCACAGTGGTGCCGCTTTTTGTGAGAATCCCTTAACAAACCTGTGATAATACCCAGCTAGGCCAATGAATGCTTGTAGCTCTGTTGGGGAACTTGGTACCTTCCACTGCTGAACAGCCACCACTTTCTCAGGGTCTGGAGCTATGTCAGCATCAGATACCACATGACCCAGGTATTGGACACTGCTATGGAGGAGCTTACATTTTTCTGGTTTCAACTTTAGACCCTGCTGGGAGAGGCGAGAGAAGACAAAATCGAGGTGGTCAAGATGGGTATCAAAGTCTGCAGGAAAAACAATCACATCATCCAGATATATCAGCAATGATTGATAGTTTTGATCCCCCAAGCAACTTTCCATTAAACGCTGAAAGCTTGCTGGTTCATTGCACAATATGAATGACATTTGCTGGAACTCAAATAGCCCCATAAGGGTTGTAAATGCAGTCTTGTCCATATCCTTCTGGTGCATCCTGACTTGCCAATAGACTTGCCAGATCTAAGGTTGAGTACCAGCGGGCCTTCTTTAAGCTGGCCAATGTTTCCTCCACCCGTGGTAGTGGATATAATATTCTTTCTAGTTACTTGATTCAGCTGCCTATAGTCTACACAAAAACTAATGGAAGCACCCTTCTTTCGTACTAGCACTGTAGGGGAGGACCATGGACTTGAGCTTGGCCTAATTGTATCTGCATTCAACATCTGCTTAAGCAACGCAACTTAATCATTATGAATTTCAATATGAATATCTGTATTGTGTAATTTCTCACCCCAAATCAAGATTTGTAAAATTTTATGAATCATTTCCCCTTTCAAACACACTCATATATGATTTTAAAGCAATATTCCAGAGACAGTCAACTCTGAGAAGTACAGTGTGGGACCAAGTCCAATGCAATTACTGTGTAGCTGTATTTACCTACCATAGCACAATGTCTCCTCTAATAGATCATTTAAGAAATTTACATTCGAGGACGCCAGCGGAGGACTCCATTGACACTAGCTATGACAAGCGAGACAAAGAAATTTCCAAACGCATTGTTAACATGATTGTCAAAGACATGTTGTCTTTACGTGTGGCTGAGAGCGAGGTTTTCCAAGAACTAATGGGATTTATTGAGCCAGGATGTCGTATTTTATATAGAAAAAACACTGACCAACCGCTAGGAGCAACAGGTTGCTGAGAAGAAGGCTGAGGTAAAAGAGAAGCTAGCTACTGTCAACGTCGCTTTGACCACTGGGAAATATCAGTCCTGTTGTGTGCGTGTTTGACCTTAATTTATGTGGGGATGATGGGTGGGGGCAAAACCATGTAGATAGCCTACGGCTCTGAACAGAGCCATGCTTTAGCAAATAATCGATTAATTGTTCGATAACGTTATGAACAGCAGAACATGAACACTCTTCTGAGGTCCAAACCCTAATATACAATGACACAGGGTCGCTACTATCAATATGCAGATGACAACAGGGGAACAATACACACCACATAGAATAACAAGTACATAAAAACAATTCTGTATGAATAAGGGCTGAATGATCACGTCTTCAAAGATATTTTAAAACTAGCTAAAACTTGTAGGAAAAATTGTAATATCCTAGAAAAGAATATTAATGTGATACAAATGTATGCCATGTGTGATACAAAGGTATGCCATGTGTAACCTGAGTCTAAAGAGTTAAGACAACAAACCTGAGCAGATTAGGGTTCGGAACAGGGCAAACAGAGGGTGCTGGTGAAAACCAAATAAACATCTATCTTCACCAGGACAGGGAACCTAAACAAGCTAAAACAACTGGAGGGCAAGAAATCAAAGGTCATTGTGAGGGCAGGGAGGTCTGTCATTTGGTTTACATTTGATGTCTGCTCTGGGGGGTATAAAAGGGAATCCTAGTCTCCAGGAAGACAGGCTTGTTACTATACATTCCGTGTATAGGTTTGTGTGGGTAACTAGTCTCCGGTGTTGTGATTAAAGACTGCAGTGATCCACCAAGTTGCCTGCCTGGTGTTTTTTGATTACAAACTTGTACGGTCTTGAACCAGAAATGAGTTCCCTTTTTCTACTGTACTAATTGAAAAGGCCGATTGTTACCATTAACTCCTACTAAGGCCTATGTGTGCATTACAGGGATACTAGTATCAATATGCAGATGACAACACACACCACACAGAATAACAAGTAGACAAATACAGTTCTGTATGTACAAGGGTTTAATAATCACATCTTGGAATAGCCGTTAGCCATGTCTTCAAAGACATTTTAAAATTGGCTGAAACTTGTTTATTGTCCAACCAGAATTGAGTTGCCTTTTTCAACTGCACTAATTGAAAAGGCTGATTGACTGGCCAAAAGCAATCTTCCTGAAATTTACATGTCACCTCTCACAGAGGACCTAGAGACCCTTAGTTTATCTCTACGCAATTATATACATTGCTTGAATGGTGGTGATGCAAGATCATGAGTAAGTTTATACATCAAATACATATCAGCAAAAAAGGAAACTTCCAGTGGTCAATAACTTGTGTTTTGCTACATTGTTATGGTGATGTTATTTCCTTCTTTTTTGCCAAGAACTTTTATAGCCTGTTAGTAGAGGATGCCTAGAGGTTGTTAGATCGTTAAACTTGCCTGGGACCAACTTGTAGAGTACTAGAAATTTTGACATTCTACTCTGGTCAGTGATGGGTTAAGAGGACTCTATGTGTCAAAATATGTGTTATTAAATACCCATTATAAAATATGTATTCACTGTTTTTATGCAGGATGAATCAGTGTCAGCTCTCTAACACAAGCTGTAAAATGATTGCATCAGTGCTGCAAAAGTCAATTACTCTAACAGAACTGGACATGAGTAATAACACCCTGGAAGATAAGGGACTGCAGATGCTCTGTGAAGGATTAAGAGATCCACAATGCAAGCTTAAGAAGCTGAGGTCAGTCATTGATCAATATGTCAGCTGCCCCCACTTTCAGGTGTTTCACACTCACATAACTAAAGAATAAAATGGTGTTAATAAGATTCACTTTCATAATATCCTGTCCTGTCGAATGTTGAATATAGAGCAAAGAACCAATAAGCAGAAAATAATTACCCAGGGGTGGTGTAAAGTGGAGAACACTTCATGTCTTACAGAACATTTCATATACAGAAGACTTCATATCATACAGCCAGTGGCATAGCTATCAGTAAGCACTTCTTACAACAGGTCCGGTCAAACTATTGATTAATTTCTGATTGAACGAGATGCAATGTACATGTCACTAGGAGTGGCAATATACCACCACACATAATATTTCCATCACACATTTACACACACATAACACTTTTGGTTGTGGGTTTATTTGGTTTTGGTTGTGGGGTTGGTTAGTGGATATTGCCACAGCTGTGGTTACTTATGGCACTTTGTGGTGTGAAGTTAAGAAAATGCAAGACATTTCTCACCAAAAACTCACACAAAAGTGCAAGTTAAATAAAGTACTAAACTAGTTGCTTGTCCTAATACCCATGTTGTCCAAAAAATTCATCCAAATCCATGCATTACTTTTCAATTTATTTTGTACTCAGATAAACAAACAAACAAACAAACAAACAGACAAACACCAGTGAAAAAAAAATAACCTCCTTGGCGGATGTAATAATAAACGTGAGGAAAACTAAAATCCTACATACAGTAAAAATTAAGGCAATTTTATACTGTTAATGTTTGTTCCATTTTTAGCTGTGTTTCACATGTTAATGGTTAAGTATGAAAGTGTTGGTCTATGAATGCAATGAATGATCAAGTCTTTTTCACAAGTTTGCCCTTCATAGGCACACTCTAATATTATGGATGTTTTACAGATGTGGTTCAGATAATGAGCACAAAATCATTTAAAGTTCTGAGAGATGGTGACCCAGGAAATGTAGTCTTGTTGTATTACACAATGGTGCTAATTCATTCTATGATCTTTATTGTCATATTTGCCTTACAGACTCGCTGACTGTAAACTTAGTGCTGAATCTTGTGAGATTGTAGCCAGTGTTCTACAGTCACCAGACTCCCTGATAGAGCTGGACCTGAGTGATAATGACAATATCTGTAGTTGGACTATAGGACAGGTGGAGTCCAGCTTCTCTCTAAGGGACTGTCTAATCCCCACTGCAAAAACAGTATTAAATATTCAGGATTACAGTTTCAGTTACATCTGAATGTCTTCGGCAGAAACATTTACTGTGTGTTTAATAATAATAGATTTGATTTGCCGTTTTTTCGGAGGCTCAACATCCTCCATTTACAGCTGAAAGTCTGATACTATTCTGACATGTCTAATTGGTTCTCCTAGGATATCACATAATCACAATTTATTATTGGTTCTCCTATCATATTAATTGATCTCCTTTGTTATTATTGTGGTTATAATTATTAGCCCATTGCCAGAAATAAAAATTAGCTGTGGTGAGAAGACACATCTGCACAATCAATCCCACATGAATAGACAACTGCTTATTCAGTGATTTTCACCAAATGTTGAATGTCAAATATTTGATTTAATATCTGACAGGCATATATTATTAATAATTAATAATATTTGACAGGCATAGCTATTCAAAGATGAGCATGATCTCACAGTAAAGCGATGATGAGGTGTTGAAGTCTAACTGTGCTATGGCTGTGTTGAGGGGAGTTTAAGAAGGTATTGACAGCAGTGTTAGGTAAATCTGTAAGGTTAACCCTGCCAGGTTTGAAAAACTGAAAAGCGTTGACAGCTAAGAAAATTTAGTCAAAATGTATAAAAGTAATCCAAAAGTAATCAAGTGTAATCAGTAACATTACTTTATTAAAGTAATTGAAATAGTTACTCTTTACAGTTTAGATAGGGTAACTTGTAATTGTATTACATTACATTTCCAAAGGAACTTTCCCAACACTGCATGACTTTAAAAGGGGAATTAAAGTCCATCAGTGTAGCCATCAGCCATTTGACTTTGATGTAAGCAGCTAAGGTTCATTGAACAGAGGTGTGACGTCCTCTTTTTAGATGGTTGGAAACCAGACAAGCAGCTGCATTCTGGATCATCTGTAACTGTCTCGCAGCACAGGCTGGAAGACCTTTTAGGAGGGCATTGCAATAGTCAAGGCGAGAGATAACTAACGTCTGTACCAGGAGCTGGGTTGCATGTTGGGTTTGGTACGGCCTGATCTTTCTTATGCTGAATAGAGAAAAGTGGCGCAACCGAGCTACAGAGGCAGTGTGATCCGCAAAGGTCAGCCGATCATCAATCATGACGCCCAGGTTTCTTGCAACATTGATGGGAGCAACAGATAGGGGTTCTGTCTTAGTGCTAATGTTAAAAATGGTTTCCTTGGCGGGGAGGACATTACAACAGTTCAGAAAATCTGCTGCAAACAGAGTCATTGTTGATTAGAGCAGTCTCGAGAAACGCCTGTGAAATCCTGGAGAGACTGAATAATATGTTTAGCATGTGTAGAAGAGCAGTGGGGAAACTGATATGTAGTTTATAATGATGTGTGGAGTATGTCTAAAATGCTTGTAAGAGCTGTGGGGGAACTGATATGTAGTTTATAATGATGTGTGGAGTATGTCTAAAATGCTTGTAAGAGCTGTGGGGGAACTGATATGTAGTTTATAATGATGTGTGGAGTATGTCTAAAATGCTTGTAAGAGCTGTGAGGGAACTGATATGTAGTTGTGTGGTTGTGATGGAATGAAAAGCTGTAGTTATATTGACTTTGGTTAACTAGTGTGTGTTGTATCTTGATTAATTTAATTGTCTTTTCATGTTTATAAATCAAGTCCATTGTCTCCATGCTGTATCACCTGACCAGCTTGTTGTGCTTCTTTACTTAAAAGTGACGACCAGCTGGTTTGTGCTGGCCCAGGGTCCCCTAGATTTAAGGCCGGTAACACAGTATTATGGATATGTGTGCTTCAGCTCCATTCTCTTTCTGCTTTTGTACCCATTTGACCTAAGTTTGTCCTCAACTTGTGTTAACAGACATAAAGGTTTGTTTCCTGTAGGAAGTCTGAAATGGATTTTTTTTAAAGTTCTTCGTAACTATTTACCAATATCCAACGTCCAATATAGAACCAACTTTTTCTAGCCTAATCTATTGTCTTTGTGTGCTGGAGTCTGTAACTTTAATCAAAGGAATGATCTCTTTCCTCTGCCTCATATTTCTGATGTTTACAACAATTTATGTGAGCCAGTTGTGCCACATCACTCCTGTTGTTTAACAGTGTTGTGATCTGTTACTGTTCTGTCTATTGCCTTTAACAGACTAAATGAGTGTAAACTCTGTGCTGAATCCTATGAGATTGTAGCCAATGTTCTACAGTCACCAAACTCCCTAATGGAGCTGGACCTGAGTCACAATGACCTGGGAGATTCTGGAGTTCAGCTTCTCTCTAAGGGTCTGTGTAGTTCACACTGCAAACTGCAGATATTAAGGTTGGTACTGAAGATGTCACATCATCTGTCTACATCACTCTACTGTGCTATGCATATCGTGTCAAAATAAAAAGGCAACAGAAGGACATCTAATAGTAATTTACTGTCCATTTTTCACATTGCATTTCCATTTTCCACTTTGCATTTTCAATTTGAAGAACATCTGTATGCTAACAACCAGCAGGCGCTACAAGAACTAAAGGCATTAGGCAGCATAAGCATGGCAGCTAATGTAAGAAACAAGAGAGGTGATTGGTTAATTCCCAAGATTAGGTCTTGATGGTTATTTACAGTAAATATGTTTAGCAGTCAATGGGCAAGCTATTTCCCTTAATTTCAAACAACCCAGCCATTTCTCTCAATGTCAAACAACCCAGCCATTCCTTTAAATGTCAAACAACCCAGCCATTCCTTTAAATGTCTAACAACCCAGCCAGGACATTACAACTGTTTAGAAAATCTGCTGCAGAATAAATCATTGTTAATCGGAGCAGTCTCAAGAAACGCCTGTGAAATCCTGGAGAGACTGAATAATATGTTTATCATGTGTAGAAGAGCTGTGGGGGAACTGATATGTAGTTTATAATGATGTGTGGAGTATGTCTAAAATGCTTGTAAGAGCTGTGGGGGAACTGATATGTAGTTTATAATGATGTGTGGAGTATGTCTAAAATGCTTGTAAGAGCTGTGGGGGAACTGATATGTAGTTGTGTGGTTGTGATGGAATAAAAAGCTCTAGTTATATTGACTTTGGTTAACTAGTGTGTGTTGTATCTTGATTAATTTAATCGTCTTTTCATGTTTATAAATCAAGTCCATTGTCTCCATGCCTTAACACCTGCCAGGCTAATTGTGCTTCTTTACTTAAAAGTGACGACCAGCTGGTTTGTGCTAGCCCAGGTTCCCCTAGATTTAAGGCCGGTAACACAGTATTATGGATGCGTGTGCTTCAGCTCCATTCTCTTTCTGCTTTAGTACCCATTTGACCTAAGTTTGTCCTCAACTTGTGCTAACAGACATAAAGGTTTGTTTCCTGTAGGAAGTCTGAAATGGATTTTTTTAAGCGTTTGGCAACTATTTACCAATATCCAAAGTCCAATATACAACCAACTTTTTCTAGTCTAATCTGTTGTCTTTGTGTGGTGGAGTCTGTAACGTTAATCAAAGGAATGAACTCTTTCCTCTGCCTCATATTACTGATGTTTATAACAATTTATGTGAGCCAGTTGTGCCACATCACTCCTGTTGTTTAACAGTGTTGTGATCTGTTACTGTTCTGTCTATTCCCTTGAACAGACTAAATGAGTGTAAACTCTGTGCTGAATCCTGTGAGATTGTAGCCAATGTTCTACAGTCACCAAACTCCCTAATGGAGCTGGACCTGAGTCACAATGACCTGGGAGATTCTGGAGCTCTGCATCTCTCTAAGGGTCTGTGTAGTTCACACTGCAAACTGCAGATATTAAGGTTGGTACTGAAGATGTCACATCATCTGTCTACATCACTCTACTGTGCTATGCATATCGTGTCAAAATAAAAAGGCAACAGAAGGACATCTAATAGTAATTTACTGTCCATTTTTTACATTGCATTTCCATTTTCCACTTTGCATTTTCAATTTGAAGAACATCTGTATGCTAATGACCAGCAGGCGCTACAAGAACTAAAGGCATTAGGTAGCATAAGCATGGCAGCTAATGTAAGAAACAAGGGAGGTGATTGGTTAATTCCCAGGATGAAGGTCTTGATGGTTACTTACAGTAAATATGTTTAGCAGTCAATGGGCAAGCCATTTCTCTTAATGTCAAACAACCCAGCCATTCCTTTGAATGTAAAACAACCCAGCTATTTCTCTTAATGCAAAAAACACACTGCAATAGTCAAGGCCAGAGATAACCAAGGTCTGAATCAGGAGCTGGGTTGCATGTTAGGTTATCTTACATCATCATAGCTAACAAGGTTTTTTGTCATGGCTCTCTCTCTCTCTCTCTCCGTCAGGCTCAGTAACTGTGGTATCTCAGATGAAGGTTATGTTTGTCTGGCTCTCTCTCTGATGTTGAAACTCTCCTGCGTAAAAGAGCTGGATGTGAGCAACAACCATCCTGGAGAATCAGCACAGAAGCTGTTATCTGCTACACTGGAGGATCGTCATCATGAAGTCAAAGCGCTTCGGTGTGTATTGTTTAGATCAAAACTGATATTGCATTCCTGGTTTGTCAGAATGCTATGGCAAAAGTGTTGAATGTATTTGGCAGAAGACTAAACACAAAACAACAACAAATATTCATGTAAACTTATGAAGGATGGAGACAGGAATACATGTGGCTTTGTTATTTTTAGACAGTGTTGATAATCTGTTGTGTGATCTGTTACTGCTCTGTCTGTTATATTTCCCTATACAGACTAGATGGCTATAAACTCAGTGATAAATCCTATGAAATTGTGGCTTCAGTTCTACAGTCTCCAAACTCCCTAATAGAACTGAACCTGAGTAACAATAACCTGGGAGATTCTGGAGTTCAGCTTCTCTCTGAGGGACTGACTAGTCCCCACTGCAAAGTGCAGACATTAAGGTTGGTGACATTGTTTTATGGTCTTGACATTTCCTGGTTTGGGATGTGAAACCTCATTGCATCACCACACTGTATTACCATGTTGACTATTAAGAGTGCTGCTGTCCAGCATGACATGAAGTGGGTCTGTAGCCTCCATCTCTCCACAGCTTAAGAAAAACTTTACCCAGCTGGGAAAACAAAACAGATTATATTTGTGCATTTGTTGGTTGCCACTGGTTGCCATGTCTACTGTGTTCCATGACAAGTCTTTTTGTCTCACTCTTTCTTACTCGCTCTCACTCTTTCTCTCTCTCTCTCTTACTTTCTCTCTCTCTCTCAGACTGTCTGGTTGTCTCGTCTCAGAGGAAGGCTGTGGATTCTTGGCTTCAGCTCTGACTTCAAACCCCTCCCATCTGAAAGAGCTGGATCTGAGCTACAACCATCCTGGAGAATCAGGACTGAAGCTGTTATCTGCTAGACTGGATGATCCTCACTGTAAACTGGAGACACTTAAGTATGTTCAGAGAATCTACACAATCTGGATAGTGTGACACAGAATAGTAAGGACACACAAGGATTTGATCTCACTTTCTCTTTTGATATGGCTGAACTAAAAGGGATGTAGAGACAGATAACAGAGAGATTGTTTTCCTCCTGTCATGTAGACACCATACAGAGAGAGACAGACAGCTGAGCTACAATAAAATGACAAAACAACAGTTAGCAAAATAGTCCTGAGAGATTATCAGCATTGTTTTTAGTAGAGTGAGTGTTTCTGTTGGAGAGAGGTTAGCTTGTCTGGGTAAACACAGACACACTGCATGTAATTTATAAGTTTGCTCTGCATGACTGTCTGGTTATGAGGTCACTGCAGCCCATTTCTGATTCACCAAAAATCCAGGAACCAATCAGAACTGCTTATCCTGCATGGCGCGGGCTTTATCTGATTCACAGCCAATGCTCTGTCATCTCAGACTGAGACATGGTGGTTTCAAAAATCCTCATCAGATCTTAAGAGAAGCAGCTGTAGCTTTAGATGAATGTCCACCACCATCCTTCCCGAGGAACCAGGGGCTCCTGAGCCCAAGTGCTGCATCATTTCCACACACACAAACACACACACGCAGATAATTAACTCGTCTTCTACTAAGGAGGCTGCTGTTATAGTATAATAATTTAGAGTAGGCTGCCATCAGACTGCAGTACTGGACTTCTGCAGTTCTCTTCTACTATGCCATTGCTACTTAATTTATTTCTGATTCATTTGACACATTGATACAACATTTACTCTATCTGTTGTATTGATACATGCACTCACTGTGTGTGTGTGTGTGTGTGTGTGTGTGTGTTTCAAAGTTCTGACCACTGTGGAGAAATAAGATTGAGACCAGGACTGCAGAAATGTAAGTCTTTGTTTGCTTGAGTGTGTGTGTAGTGTCTGTGTCTGTGCATATTCACACCTTTACTGCTTCTCAATATAGAGCTGATACTTTGATAACTGCACAGGGAAGGAAATTAAACAGAAAGAAGAATGATAGACTGTTCAACTCTGTATGACTCTATGCAGTTGCAGTCGCAAATGCAATCAGACCCATTCACATACACACTTCCTCTGGTGAAGGCAAAGGATGAAACTCTGCTCAACTGTGAGCCATTGTTTTGTTTTGTGTGTGTGTGCGCATTACCGTGTGTCAACATGTAGGTCAGCATGGTGTGATGACAAATAAGACAAAAGGACTGTGTGTGTGTGTGTGTGTGTCTGTGTCTGCAGGGAGACAGAGGGAAGTCAACAGAGTAGGCTTGTGTGTGTGTGTGTGTGTGTGTGTGTGTATGTTTTGTGATATATGTGGACAAAGAGCATCTTGAAAGCCAGCAGGCTTAGAAACACATTCACACAGCACAGCACTCAGGTAAAATGGGTATAGCCATCCACACAGGTGATAACAACACTCAGGTAAAATGGGTATAGCCATCCACACAGGTGATAACAACACTCAGATAAAATGGGCGGAGCCCATGAGGCCATGGGAAAGGGAGTAGCCAATAGCAGATAGTTTCAGCCTAAGAACAGAACCAATAGCAAACAGTTTTTTTTGTGCTGCCCTGTGTGTTTGTGTGTGTATGGCCTGTGGGCAATGCTGGTGTGTGTGTGTGTGTGTGTGTGTATGTGTGTGTGTGTGGACGATGCTGGGGTGTGTGTGTGTTGGGGGGGGGGATGCTGGTGTGTGTGTTTGTGTGTGTGAGTGTGTGGGCGATACTGGGGTGTGTTTGTGTGTTTGTTTGACTGCGTGTGTGTGTTTGTGCACGTATGTGTGTGTATGGTCGATGCTGGTGTGTGTGTGTGTGTGGACAATGCTGGTGTGTGTGTGTCTGTGTGTGGGCGATGCTGGTGTGTGTTTGTGTGTGGGCGATGCTGTGGTGTGTGTGTGTGTGTGTGTGTGTGTGTGGGCGATGCTGTGGTGTGTGTGTGTGTGTGTGTGTGGGCGATGCTGGTGTGTGTGTGTGTGTGTTTGTGTGTTTCTGTGTTTTCGCACCGCTTTTTTTTCTATGTGTGTGTGTGTGTTTGGGCGATGCTGGTGTATGTGTGTGTGTGTGTTTTTGTGTACTGCTTTTTTTTGTGCTGCCATGTGTGTGTGTGTGCGTTTGTGAGTGTGTGTGAGTGTGTGTGTGTGTTTTTGTGTGTGCACTGCTGCTGGCGTGTGTGTGTGAGGTCGCTACTGCCGTGTGTGTGTGTGTAGAGAGGTGCTGCTGGTGGGTGTATGTGTGTGCACTGCTGGCATGTGTGTGTGTGCGTGTGTGTGTGTGTGGGCGATGCTGACGCGTGTGTTTGTGTGTGTGTTCGCTGCTAGCATGTGTGTGTGTGTGGTTGCTACTGCTGTGTGTGTGTAGAGAGAGGTGCTGCTGGTGGGTGCACGTGTGTATGTTTTAGTGTGTGTGTACGCTGCTAGGGTGTGTTTCTGTGTGCACTGCTGGCATGTGTGTGTAGGGGGGCGCAGGAAGCAGCCGTGTGTGTGTGTGTGTGTGTGTGGGCGATGCTGGCATGTGTGTGTGTAGGGGGGCGCTGCTGGTGTGTGTGTGTGTGTGTTTTTGTGTGTGCACTGCTGGTGTGTGTGTGTGTGTGTGTGTGGAGGGAGGGGGTGAAGGTGCGCTGCTGGCGTTTGTGTGTGTGTGTGTGTGTGTGGGTGTGTGAGCGATGCTGATGTGTATGTGTGTGTGTGTGTGTGTGTGGTGGGGGGGGGTACTGCTGCTGCTGTCTGTGTGTGTTTATGCACCGTTGCTGTTTTTTGTGTGTGGGGGCAGTGCTGTTGTGTGTGTGTGTGTGTGTGTGTGTGTGTGTGGGCAGTGCTGTCGTGTGTGTGTGTGTGTGTGTGTGTGTGTGTGTGCGAGGGCGATGCTGGCATGTTTTGTGTGTGTGCACTGCTGGCATGTGTGTGTGTGGCCACTGATGGTGTGTGAGTGTGTGTGTGGAGATGCTTCAGTTATGTGGGTGTGTGTTGGTGGGTGGGGGGGGGGGGGGGCACTGCTGGCGTGTGTGTGTGTGTGTGTATGTGTGTGTGTGTGCAGCAGCTGTCCCTCCCCATATTCTGATCAGACTGTTTCTCTCCTCTTGTCTGCAGATGCCTGTAAACTCACACTGGACCCAAACACAGCACACAGAAATCTCTCTCTCTCTGAGGGGAACAGAAAGGTGACACATGTGGATAAGGAGCAGTCGTATCCTGACCACCCAGAGAGATTTGACTGGGAACAGGTGTTGTGTAGAGAGGGTCTGTCTGGACGCTGCTACTGGGAGGCTGAGTGGAGTGGGGATGATGGGGCTGATATAGCTGTGGCCTATAAAAGCATCAAGAGGAAAGGGTGGGGTGATGATGTCATAATGGGACATAATGCCAATTCCTGGAGTCTGAACTGCACTCCTGACAGTTACTCTGTCAGTCACAATAATAAACCCACTGCCATACCTGCCCCCTCCTCCGGCTCCAGAAGAGTAGGAGTTTACCTGGACTGGCCGGCCGGCACTCTGTCCTTCTACAGCGTCTCCTCTGACACACTCACACACCTGCACACGTTCCACTCCACATTCACTGAGCCCCTCTATCCAGGGGTTTGGGTTTATTCTGACACAGTGTCCCTGTGCCAGATCACATGAGCTCCTCCTCCAGCAGGTACGTCCACCTGTCACCTGCTCATACAGTTTTTATTCGTATGTGTGCCTCTTTATCTCTCTATCCCCCCTTTCATCCCTTCTTTCTTCTTGTCCCATCCTCCTGTTTCTTTTCTCTATCCCCCTTTTTCTTCCCTTTCTCTGTTCTCTTTCTCTCTTTGCTTCCTCTCCCTCTCTTTTTCCTCCTCCTGTTTCTGTCCCCCTCTCCTCCTCTCTCTTTTTGACTCTTCTCCTACTCTTCCCCTTCCTCTCTCTCTCTCCTTCTTTCTCCCTCTGTCTCTTTTTTTTACTCTTTCTTTTGTTGTTTCTTCTTGTTGTTCTTCCTCCCTCTTTCCTCCTTCTCACTCTCTCCTCCTCCACTGCTCATTCTCTCCTCCTCTGTTTCTGTTATTCCTCCTGTTCTGTTCCTCCTCTCCCTCAATTTGCCCTCCCTCTCTCCCTTTTTCCCTCTATACTAGTTCTCCTTCCTCTCTTTCTTTCCACTCATCACTTTCCTCCCCCTTTTCCCCTCCCACTCCGTC